>JWZX01002001.1:0-18516 GCA_001275005.1 Chrysochromulina tobinii | reverse complement strand
CCGAGCACCCCTGCCGGCGTGCGTGCGAGGCGGCTGCCGAAATAGACAGCCTGCAGAGCACCGATGGCAAACGCAAAGGCAGCCGAGGCGTAGAAGACGCTGGCAAAGGAGCCCGTCGAGTCGTAGAGCCCAAAAGCGATGGGAGAGGCGAGAGCGCATCCTGCCATGAAGACCAGATAATGAATGAAGACGAAGTGTCTGTAGACTGAGTGGTTGCCATGTGAGAGCAGCAGCAGCGCCTCCTGTAAGAGCTGTTCACCGAACAGGTACGCCGTGCCCATGAGGACTTGTCCCAGGAGTGACGCGACAAACTGAGGCTGGGCGAGCATGATCATGAGGACCCCATGCGAGCCCAGAACGACCGCAATCCCAAAGGGGGGGCGCATCAGCGCGATCCCTGCGCGGGGGCAGTTCCAGCACCTCGCGCCCGTCGACAAGCACGTCATCGTCGAGGCACCGAGCACAGCTGCGCCTATGAGCTCGCTGATCATCTGACAGAAGCCGCACCAGGTCCCTGACCAGTCGTGTTCGATGCGAAAGTAGAGTGCATACAGATTCCACTCCACCGCATATACGCAGATGTTGGTATACGCCGCCACCATCAGCACCGACAGGGGCCAGCCGTAGTATGCCCTCGTGACTGGGACACCCACGACGGCGTTGGCTTCAGCCTTCATATGAGCGCCGTCATGAGCAGGATGCGCGCTGTTGCAACGAGCGCCTTCAGCTTGAGAGCTGCCGTGATCAGTTCCCGCTTCCGAAGGTCCAGGCGACTGGTCCGGTCTGACTCGAGCGACGGATGCCTGCCTACATCCCAGTAGGTGAAAGGTAAGGAGCGCACAGGCACTGTTGGTCACGCACGAGAAGGCGGCGCAAGCGGCCAAGCCGCGAGTGTCGTATAGCACGCCGCCTATGAACGGCGCGCACGCATAGCCGATGGCGTCTGCGAGTGTGTACATGCGTAGCGCTCGCTGCATCTGCCACGTCCCAGATCCCTGGAAGCGCTTATGCACAAGGCTTCTGAGAGCGGGCGGATTGACTGCACATGAGATAGCCGACATTGCCACCCAGACCGCTGCAGGGCTATCAGGTCTCATGATCATGAGAATGCTGCATCCGGCCGCAATGCCGGAGATGGGGACGCAAATCCAGTCACCAACACGCCCAGTCAGCACAGTGGTGCAGACGCGTGGCACATATGTGATGAACATCAGTGTGCTCAGCTGCCACAGCGGCCAATCGCTATCGACCCAGTGCAGTGGCAGCGCCGTGTAACACCAGACGAAGCCACCGATGTTGCAGAAGGGCAGCACAGCGAGCAACAGAAAGCCTCGTGCATCGCAAAGCGAAGGTGGATGACGGGAGCGCACGTGATGTCCCAAGGCTTCGCCGTCCGATAAGGCGACTTTCATAGCAACCCGACGCGGGACGCCCGATACATGCCGATAGAGTGAACTGGCTGTTAAATCTTTAAAATACTCGGCTCCTCATACAGTAGATCACCGGTCGAGAGCGAGCACAAGACCAGAGAGACCACAGAGGTCTGCACCGAGCGTCTCCTCGAGCCCACGATACTGGCGTTCCCACGGGGTGAGCTCGGTGGCGGCGCGCTCGCGGTGCTCACGAGCAGAGGCGCGCTTCGGCTTATAGGTGCTCGCAGGAGCTGACGCACCACGCGGCGAGGCTTTGCTGCGCTGACGCACCTGCAGCGTGCTCACCAGCGCGCCACCCTCGCGCTTCGCCCTCGCAGCCGCCTTCACTGCGCGCTTGTGGGCCTTGGCCGCCTCGCGCTGCTCCGCCCTACGGGCTGCGCTCCCTGCGGCACCCATCGGCGCGTGCTCTGCGCCAGCCGCGTCAGGGTTGTGCTCGTCATGCTCCTCATCGTCCCCGTCCGCATCTACCGCCACCTCAGATCCATCCACGGGCGCGGGCGGTGGCGGCATCACCTGTGGCGCTTGGGGCACGCCATCACCTGCGGCACAGGCGCTGCTAGAGCTGACGCCGTCCTCACTCTCCAGCTGCGACGCTGCAGCCACCGCGGCTCGTCGAAGGTACCACACGGCACCGCCCAACTCGATCGATGGCAGCGACCGAAGGACGCCGCGCCTCTGCGCGGCGCTGAGCATCGCGAGCGAGGAGCGCTCGTGCACCAGTTGAAGCTCCGTCGCGATTGCATACCGCTGGGGTGATTGGCGCTCACAGCTCTCACAGAGTCTGCGCTGCAGCAACTGGAAGATGTAGCGAGTCGGCCTACGGCAGTCCATGCACCGTGTTGCTGCGTGGCATCGGTACGCTACCTTGCTATCGATATGATTGGGCACACTGAGCCCAGCGCGGGCGCAGTGGGCGTGCCACAGAGGTGCCGCTGCCGCCGATCCCATCCATCGAGCAAGCGACGATGAAGTAGAAGCGAGGCATCCGAGGGCCTCGGGTGCGAGGCGCTGCATGATGAGCGATAGAGTTTCGTCGGGTAGGTGCTCGAGGAGGTTGTCCTCGTGGGGTGCCGTCAGAAAGATTTCAGGGTGCTCAGGCGCGGCCATGTCTATGCACGGGCTCGCAGCAGGCCGCCACCGGCCGCGGAAGGATGGCAGAAAATGCCCAGATGCCGCGGCGAACGTGACCCAAAGCTGCTGTGAGTCAAGTCACGTCAAATCAGTCAGTTTCGTCGCGTTCCCCCGTGAAACGCAACGCACACACGAAAACACCCCGGACCCCAAACACGAGGGCCTCTATAATATGCATCTGTGTGTCCGCACTCCAGCTGCCCAGACCACGCACATGACCACGAGACGACCAAGGAGACGACGGGAGCGCCGGGAGGCCGCCGTAAGGCCCGGGCATCACGGCATTCAGACCCGGGGATGACCCGGGGTACAACGGCGAGTCTGAACCGCGAGCGTGAATGCGGTGAGATGTGAAAGGCGACCCACGGTCCCCCACGGTGCATTTTGGTTAACATTTTGGACAATTGATTTTGCGACGTGGGACGCTCACGTGGGACGCTCACGTGGGACGCTCACGTCGCAAAATCAATTGTCCAAAATACAATGGTTCACGTGGGACGCAAAAGGGAGGGGTCTAGAATTTTTCCTTTTCGTACATGTAAATCAAAGGTAAATCAAAGGCTCCGGAGACCCACCCTTTCAATGCAACACGTTCACACTTGTATTCCCTTTTGGGTCAACCATTGTATTCCCAATCAGATTTTGGCGGGTGGAGCCTTTACTCAGGGGAAAACAAAGGACCCTCTGATCTCCCTCCCATTTATGGCCCTTTGGGTCAAGCATTGTGTTCTTATTCTTACAACACTGAATGCCGTTTGTCACGGTGGTACATGTACATGTACAGGTTGAAAGCGACTGAGCTAGAGTTAGGAAAAGGCGGACGCCGTTTTCTCACCTCAACTCTATCTTGTGCTTGCTTTTATCTCTCGGTTACCCAGATCATGCAAACATCGTATTCAATCAAATCAAATCAACGTTTGATTTGATTTTGGTGATTTTTGATCACCAGATTAGGCAAGTATGTGGACGCGCCCTAGCGTCCAGAAGGCAGCTTCTATGCATGGGGCGCGGCGGCTGTATGGTCTCGCGGCCGCGCAGGGGCATGCGAATGCACAGTGCACCCTCGGCTTCATGCACGCCGAAGGGAAGGGCGGACCGCAGAACTTGCCGGAAGCGCGGCGGCTGTATGGTCTCGCGGCCGCGCAGGGGCATGCGAATGCGCAGTGCACCCTCGGCTTCATGCTCGACAAGGGGAAGGGCGGACCGCAGGACATGTCGGAAGCGCGGCGGCTGTATGGTCTCGCGGCCGCGCAGGGGCATGCGAATGCGCAGTGCAACCTCGGCTTCATGCACGACGAAGGGAAGGGCGGACCGCAGAACTTGCCGGAAGCGCGGCGGCTGTATGGTCTCGCGGCCGCGCAGGGGCATGCGAATGCGCAGTGCACCCTCGGCTTCATGCACGAGGACGGGCAGGGCGGACCGCAGGATATGTCGGAGGCGCGGCGGCTGTTCGGCCTCGCGGCTGCGCAAGGCCACAAGCGAGCAATGAGTGAGGCGGAGCGACTGGCCAAGCCATGGCTAAGGCTCTGCTGGCTGAGGAGGAGGCTGAGAAGGGCAAAGCGTCCAAGGTCAAGAAGGAGAAGAAGAAGAGCAGCAACAAGGCTCGTTCAGAGGCAAAGACCGAGGCGGAGTTGGCGGTGGAGGCCGAGGCTCAAGAGCAAGCCGAGGCCCGCGAGACCGAGGCAGCAAACGCCCTAGTGACGGCAAGGGAGCAAAAGGAGGCCAAGGCTGCCCAGGCGGAGGTGGAGAAGCAAGCTCGCATGCAGGCAGAGCAAGAGGCACAGGCGGCTGCAGAGGCGCAGGCAGGAGCAGCAGCAGCTGCTGCAGCGGCGGAGAATGCGAGGAAGCCGCCTGATCACCTCATCTGCCCGATCTCGCAGGACGTCACGATCGACCATCCACATGTACGGCCACATTTACATCGGTACTCGGGTTGTGCGCCTTCATACCCGTGGCTCCGGCCAAGGTTAGGGGTAGGCTGAAAGGGGAGTCTCTCTTCGGTTGGGGGTCGGGCTGACCCGCACTTGATGAGGCCTGACCGCCCAGGCCATGGGCATGACCCACACGCCACAGGCGCCCTCGCGCGGTGACTGTGGGGATATGTGGGGATATGTGGGGACTGATCGCGGAAATCCACAACATAAAGTGAACCGCTTGTTTTCCGATCATTTCCCTTACGCTATGCTGTGTAGTTACGAAAACCAAATCATACGACACGATACGGCCCTGTACTTCTACCGCGTAACCGTTTAGGTTTAGCGTAACTATCCATAAAATCTCGTCTACACGACGTAACCACACGGGGCCGAATCCAATCACCGAAGGATCCCGGATTGCAAGGCGGCTGCGACCTCTTCTCCGCTGGCAAGTTTGATCGTGGCGTCCCCCTGGTGGCGGCAGAGGTGAAGGCCGGAAAAGGCCATTCGGAAGCCAGATTCGTTCATGAAGCGCCTCTGCAGCGAATCCCAGCCTGCGGGCGCGACTGTAGCGCAATTGCTGCCGTCGGCGTCGCTCGCTGCCGCCACTGCCGCGTACCGTCGCAACTGGCGCCATGCGCTCGCACCATACGCGGTACCGCAGGTCGAGGGGACCGCCAAGGATCCGCGTGCAGGCTCCTCTGGACGTGCAGGCTCAGGCTCGGACGCGTCTGACGCCGAGCGACGTTGCGGAGTGCCAAGGGCGAGGCCAAGTAGCTTCGGGCTCGACGCCGCGCCGCCGCCATGGCGCAGGGCAAGCGTGTGGGCCATGTGGCGCAGGTATACGAAGAGCCCCTCAGAGATCTCCACCTCGTCCGTGAGCAGCACCATCCAGTCCTCGAACTGCTCAGCACGGCGCTCGGTAACGGTCGGCGACCACGACTCGAGACGGTCGACGACAGCTCGACGGCTTGCCGAGCACTCTGACGCAGCGCCACGGTCGATGCGCACACGCACCTGCTTGGCGGGCGGCGGCCATGACCATCCCTCACGAGCAAACTTAGCGGTCGCTTCGGGAGTCTCGACATCCAGGAGCAAGCGCACGTCCACCACGCCATGCGGAGTCCACTTCTGAGAAGCCAGTGCGCGCACCGCCTGCTTGTGCGCCGGCGGCCTCCCACCGAGCTCATGCGCGATGGCGGCGAGGGGTGCGCGCAGGACGGATTGATAGAGCGATTCGAGGGCCGAAGGCGCCGACGAGACGAGAACGTTTAGGAAGAGGCGCGAGGCGCCCCATGCGCCCAACTCGGCGCTTCCGCACAGAGAGCCGACGCTTCGAACGACCCACGAGGGCGCCGTGCTGGGCAGCGCGAGCACCGGTGGCCCTCCAGCCCGGTCGAGCGTCATGGCGGCCCTGGATGCGGGCGCGTCAGCATCCACCAGCGTGATCACGACGTCCGGCCGCAGGGTGCGAAGCATCTGCGCGAGATCGGTGGTGGCCTCGGCGAGCAGCCTAGAGGCTCGGATGGCGCCCGTCTCCTCGCCCCGAGCGTCGCGCCTCCGCGTGAGCTCGCGGTCGAGATTGGACCTCCGCGTGAGCTCGCGGTCGAGATTGGACCTCCACGTGAGCTCGCGACCGAGCTTCATGTCGAGCACACGCAGCCGACGCTCCGTGCATGCTTCCGCTCGCAACCCGAGGAGTGGCACGATCTCAGAGCACTCGCCTCGCACGCCTCCGCTCAGCGCCAGCGCCACCGTCGCGAGAGCGCGAGATTGCATCTCGATGAGTAACGGTCGGAGCGCGAGGGCGTGCTCACGTCCATCCACAACGAGCAGTGCATTCACACCGAACGGTGCATTCACACGACCGAGAGGCGAGGGCGTCGACGGCTCTTCGGCCCAGCGGAGCGTGCCGCCGCCCTGCACGCCGGCCCACCAGACGGCGTCGCGCAGCTCAATCGTCGCGCGCCCACCAGTTGAGTAACGGTTATACGCGAGCGTGTGGTCCGTATCCCCGGACCGTGCGCGCGTCGCGTCCGTCCGGTCGATCGGTAGGACGTACGAGCGAACGCCGGCGTGCGTGCGCAGCATGTGGGACAGATGGAAGTCCTCGGCCGTTGCAAATGTGTGCGGCGACTCGCGGAAGAGCAACCGTACCCATGCGGTGCGTACGAACCAGAGCGAGCAAAGGTAGTCCACCTCGACCATCTGCTCGACCTCGAGATCGTATGCGAGATCGGGGAGGTACAAGCCCCCCGAGTCATTGATGAGCGAACGGTAGGAGCTCAGCTGGAGCGAGGGTGGCGGCTGTGGCCGTGGCAAGAGCCAGCCGATCGAGCCGAGCGCGGCGCGGCGGCCGTGTACGGTGCCCGCGACGTGCAGCAGAGTTGCGACAAACGCGCGCCCAGGGATCATGTCGTCGTCGAGGACAAGCACGAAGCGCGTGGGCGCACCAAGGGCGAGCTGAAACCGGCCAAAGTATTTGAAGTTGTGCTCAGACTCGAAGATGGCGATGCGCGAGTCGTTGTACGCCAGCGCCGCTTTGCGAGCCGCCGCAGTCATTGGCGACGCAAAGAAGCAAATCCAGATGTGCGCCACTGGCATCGTCTGAAAGAGCAGCGAGTCCAGCTGCCGGCAGAGAGTGTGGCGCATCCAATGATTGAGGATCACGGTGACCGAGGCATAAGGAGAAGGCTCCTGGCGGCCTGAGAGAAGTGGCGCACTCAGCAGCTGCTGCAAGGTCGGCGCGCCACGAGAGACTCGACGGCGGTACGCAGCCTGCCTCGCTGTGCGCCGCGCCGCTGGCATGTGCTCCTGTGCGGGTGATGGTCCCTCACTCGTGCACGCAGAGCTCGAGTGCGGATCGAGCACTCCCAACATGACGACGGACCTCCCTGCGTTCACAATGATGCTCGCTTTTGAAACCCTTCTCAACCATGAATCGAACGGTATTCTGAACCGGAATCGGACTCACGTTCTTCAATCAATTCGCGCAAAACTTGAAAGAACGTTTGGGATTTGAGAGAGAGGGAGAGGGCCGTCATCGCTCTCCCTCGAGGCCAATAGTCGCCGGAGAAGAGCAATGACGGCTCGAACGGACATTAGGCTACGCTGCGAGGAGGCTGGCATCGTTGAGTTCCGCCTGGATAAAAAGAAACGCGGCTATGCGGCCACTATTGGCCTCTTGAAGCCGGATGAAATCAACCGCTCGTTCTTCCTTGGCCGGCACCTCGGCGAAATGGGGCTCTCATCTGCGGGGACCTTCTGGTTGGACGGCAACGTTTATTGTCGACTGCCACGCTTCGATATCGATGACATCGTAAGCATCGAATGGCGGCCGGCCATGAGGGAGGATCGGCCGGCCGGCAAGCTCACATTCCGTGTCAACGGAGCACGGGCTTTTGAGATCTCTGAGAGAGAGTACAAGGGCACATTTGAAGGGTGGATCGTTGCGCTGACTGGTTGGTGGACGCTCCTTAGGGTGCGTAAAGAACCTTCTGACGCGATTCCTTTGCGCGAGACGGATTTTTTGAGTCCGGCGCAGAGGAATGCGATGGAGGCCTCGTCAGCCGGTGCCAAGTTGAATGAGTTCGACAAAGACGGTGATTCGGACGAGCTTGTGGACATGATGGCCGCGGCCGCCTCGGACGGCTGGAGTACACCGCGGGCGATGGAGGCGCGGGACGACGACGAGAAGTCGACATGGTCGCTGGGCGTCGCGACCGGCTCGCCGCAGCCGAGGCTTGGAGCTGGCATTGAGGCCCTGAACGAGGAGGACGATTCTTTCCAGGCAAGTAGACCCCCGACGTCCCGGAAAGCGAGCGTGTCGTTCAGCGCCGCATCATTGCAGCCCGTACAGCGCAGTCTAACGCCTCACCTCACGTCCAAATCCGGTGAACGCGTGAGTGTGAACGCTGTTAAGTTCCAGCAGGCCGCGGCAGGGCTGACCTTTGCGAACCTAGGGCGACGCTTCCAGCGCAGGCAGAAAGCTCCAGCACAGCCTCGAGTTCCAGATCCAGGAGATTGGATAGTCTGAACTCTGGATTGAGGATTCTGGCGATACTGCTGTACGCAGATTTCTGAGTTTAGCTTTAGGGACGGCGCGCGGGCCTGCATGCGCGTGGCGGTGGCGTCCTCGGCGGTGCGCACCGTTACTTTGGGCTGACTGCTGAGTGCTGTTTGGCTACCCAGCTTCCCAGGGCGGCCGGCTCTATAATGTATCAAACTATCGATATGTAGACAGTGCATATAAAATCCCTAGACGTATACGCGCGCGACTTCACTTTCGTGAGTGTGTCTTCGTCTGTCCGACGCGTCCGCCCCCGCCGCCCGCGGTGGCTCGCAGGGTCGGATCTGCACCGGCTCGACTCGCTCTCATACTACCGAGTGAGGAACAACCCGCCCGGCGGCGCGCTCGCCTCTCACGCCGTGTCACTCGAATCACGCCGTGGGTTCCACAGCATTATCGTGCGCTCGTGTAGCGCTCGTGTGTCGGTATAGCTCTCACGAGCCTCGGGCCGGCGTTACCGCAGGAGCGGGCAGCGGTTCCCCGCCATCCAGCAGACATTCAGAGCGATTTCGAGCACCATCCCTGCGTCATCAACATGAGGAGAGCCTGCGCAGCAGTGTCTGTCGTCTTATGTAGCGAGATGGGCACCGTGATGGGCGTCGTGTTGGGCGTCGTGGTGGGCGTCGTGTTGGGCATCTCCTCCTTGAGCTGAAGGGGCTGGTCGAGGGTCCAGTGCTGCTCAATCAGGCAATTGGGCTCCATTAGGGTGCCCTTTGGTGGTTTCATGTCTGTTAGTGAAAGGGGTCGCGCCGATGACGGTGCGGGCACGTACACGTTCATGGCGGTCGCATCCCTGGCTAGCTGCTGCTGCTGCTGCTGCTGCTGCTGCTGCTGCTGCTGCTGCTGCTGTAACTGCTGCTGCTGCTGTAACTGCTGCTGCTGCTGCTGCTGCTGCTGCTGCTGCTGCTGCTGCTGCTGCTGCTGCTGCTGCTGCTTGATAGCGCGCCCGATTGCGAGCCGCCCCGCAAGCATGTGGGTGGTTGGACGGTTGGAAGGCTGTGTAGCGAGCGAGGCGAAGTGGAAGCACTCCATCGAGACTGGCCGCGAGCGCACGCCCGACGTGGTGACCGTCGTGGTGACCGTCGTGGGGGGTGCAGTCAGCTCAGCGACAGGTGTGGCGACCGCAACTGACGCTGGGTATACTGGGATCGCGACAGGCGCGGGCATAGTGACTCTCGGGGGCACCGATGGGGGCACCGCGACGGGCGCGCACCTGGAAATCATCGCAGGGGGTGCCATCGACATCGCCAGCGCGCTGGGGGTGAGCGCAGCGGGCGCAAGCGCGGCGGGCGCGGGCGCGGCAGCCGTCTCGTTTGGTGCGAGCATCTCGGGCGGCTTCCAGTCGAAGCCCCAGGTGCGTCGGGGGCCTTGCGTGCCCTCGCACCGGCGGCGCTTTGGGTTGTTATTTGGCTTAGACTCAGCGGCGCCCTCGATCTCGGATGACGACGGGGAGGACGACCCAGGGGACGGCCGCGAGAAGAGCTTGCCGAACGGCGGAATGCCGGAAGGCAAGGTGGCTTGATCGGTCGGGGATCTCGCCTGGACCGCACGGCTGGCGATTTCGGCTGCTGCTGCGTCGTCGCGGACAGGGTACGCATTGTCCTTGTCACCATTGGGGAACTTCAGCTTGCGCGCCCGTCGGTTCTGGAACCACACCTGGACCTGGCGCATGGTCATGCCAAGGAGCTCGCTCAGCTCATGCGTGTGCTCGTTGGACGGGAGCGCATCCCTGGCAAAAGCCTTGCAGAGGCTCTCCTTTTGGGCCGCCGTGATGACCGTGCGTGGGTTGCGCCCAGATTTGGTGGCCGCTGAGTCGGGCACGGAGGAGCGCAGCGCGGCCGTGGCCCAGGAGAACTGATTATGATAAGTCGGGACCGGGAGCGCGGTGTAAGACATGGCGAGTTGGCCCCTGGGGTCGCAATCGTCCAAAAGGGTTTGAGGCCTTTTTCGGACCCATGCTCAAACCACATTCCCGATTTGGGAGGAGCCAATCAGCGGGATATTGCATGCATCGCCAGGACTCACTTTACCTACATGTACAACGGAACAGCTGTCGGTTCAGTTCAGTTCAGTTCAGTTCAGGTTGACTGTGGAAGAGCCGTTGAAATCGGGCCGTTGTGAAAAAACTCAGCATTGTGACTTTGTTGTTTCGCGCTCAAGTTTGGCGAAGCGCGTCCTCTTTGGACTTTGCCATAGATTCTCTTTGCAGTCCCGCCGCGGCGTTACATGTACAAGTATCTAATCAAGTACATGTATCTAATGATTACTGTACATACAAGCATCGTCTACGTCGGCCCACGATTCGACACGATGCGCAAGCACGCCACGCGCCCGGTTCCCATCTTGATAATTGTACAGCAACCGGCCCCAACCGCACGTAAACTGTATGTCAACTCCGCGCGATTGGGGCGAGAAAAAAAAAGTCCAAACCCGGCGCAATTCCGCAAAGCGAAACAACCTCTGATTTTCGGGCGAAGGGAGTTCCTTCCAAGGCCTCTCCGGGGCGTCGATGAGCGCACCAGCGCCCGCCGAGGATGCGGCGGTCGCTGCCGATGCCTCGATTGAGATGCCGCTCCCAGCTGCGCCAGAATATGCAAAGGTGTACCATCCGTTGCAAAGGCGGACAACGTGGTACGGCGACCAGCCTGCCATGAGCTCGCGCACCGCGCGCGAGCTGCTCAAGGAGCGCTCGCGCTGGGAGCTCGCGCGGCGGAATGCTGAGCGCGAGCGAGCCTGGGACGCGACGCCGATGCGCTATGTTCCCGCGAATCTGCGGGGCCTGAAACCGATCACCTCGGAGCCTTGGTCTCGGGATGCGGCCGTCTTCGCGCAAAAGACGGGATCCTTCGAGAAGCAGTACAACGCGGCGATGGACGGAGGGAGCGTGGAAGAGTACAACGATGAGAGCATTCTCGACTCGAACAATGGCTACAAGAGCCACATCACTGCGACGGGGCTGGAGCGGAATGCAAGCTTGGCCTTTGGTGGCGGGGATGGAAAGCCGATGTGGGACTCGTCTCCGATGCGGTACTGCCCGCACGTTCTGCGTGGCATCTCACCGGTTACGCGAGAGCCGTGGTGCGTCGACGAGAAGATTTACAACCGTGACACCACCCGCGACACCACCATGGATGAGCGCGCCGGTGGCGGCGCCCTCGACCTCGGCTCCATCTCGCATGCAACGAGGGCCAAGAACCGACAAGTAGACCGGCCGGGCTTCTACATGCCTAACTGGGAAAAGTGGGCGGCCATGCTCTCGGCGTAGCGGCGAGGTTGGTCTCTCGATGACAGATTCCCGTTAGGCTCTCGTCGCTTTGGGGCGACCGCGAGCCAAGGCGAGTTTCAGGCCGATTGCACGTTGGGAGAATGGGACCATACAAGCGTACATGCCAGCAGCGCTCGCAGCTGTCTGTGCAGCATTCAGCATTAAAGCGTGCGTCACGTCACAATCAAGGGGCACGAAGAGAGATACAAAGAGAGAGTCGGGAAGACTGCATGCGATTGCGAGGTTTGGCGTTTGCCGGTTGTTGCCGGAATGTCGACGCAATTGAACCGTCGACGGAGCCATTTTGAGATAAAATATCCGAGCCGGGTTGCCCAGCGCGCCGCGTGACCCTGCCTGCGCCGGCGGGGACCGGGGTCGGGGGGTCGCGCCTGCGGGGCCGCCGGCGCGGGGCGCCGCGCGCCCGCTGCCTGTTGCGTGTTGGCGTGAATTACCCATGGAATTACCCGGGGAAAGCCGGGAATACCGCCCGTGAGGCGGTCAGGGTGCGTCTTTATAACGGAGTTGCGAGATGCGACTCTCGCGTGTTTGGCCTCATCTAGTACGTAACACGTGATCTGAGCAATTGGGTCTGAGGGCCCTCACGACCGCGCCTCTAGATGCTCCTCGAGCCTGCGCTGCGCCGCGGCCACCTCAGCGGCATTGACACGCACCTCTTCGTGTTCCCCTCCAAAGCCCATCGCGGCGGAAGTCACAGTGGGCGCCAGCGACGGCCCATCATGCGCGCCGTTCTGAGCGAAGCACGTAGGTGCGTGCCGATGGCCACCTATACCGGCGCCGGCGGGCGTGAAGCCGTGTGCAGTGGGGCGCAGTGCCGCGCTAGTAGGGCGCAGTGCCACGCCAGCACCGCCGCCCAGGGTAGTGACCGAGATGGACCCTTCAACCATGTATGGGTTGCCGCCCAGGCCCACCATGTATGGATTGTTCTTCGTAGGGACGATGCTGACAGGCGGAGCCGTTGAGTAAGCATGAGGGTGAATCTGAGGTTGAATCTGAGATTGAATCTGAGAGCGCCCAGACGTCGCTGACCGAGCGCTGAGTTGAGCACTCTGAGGGCGAGAGCAGCACGTGCGGGCACCCCCAGTCTGTGGGGGTAACGCGGGGTGCGTCACGCCATGGACGTGCGCTTCGTGCCCTGCGATTGTAGTGCCTGGCCACGGCACGCTCTGCGCCGCCCCGCCAGCGATAGTCGCACCACAGCGTGCGGCCGCACTGTGAGGCCGATTGTACGTGCCCGCGCTGCCGCCGCCACACGTGCGCCCGACGGGCCGCCCTGAGCCAAAGGATGAGCCCGGGGGACTCACAGCCACGGACGCGTGCGTGTCGACCCACTGTCGGCTTTCTCCGCAGCCGCGTGGCTGCTGCGGCTGCGGCGGCGGCTGCGACGGTGGCTGGGGCTGCAGCTGCGGCGATGACTGTTCCATTGGCGGTGGAGCGTCGGCCGGCGCGTCACTGCGCCACGGCTCGGCACTGCTCGGAGCTGCGGCAGGGGCGTCGGCTGGCCAGCGCCGCACGCTCACGAGGCGCGAGTCGAGCAGTTGCATCTCCTGCATCGCCTGCTGCATGGCCTGCTGCAGGCTCTCGCAGCGCGCGAAGACCTGCTCGCGGAGTTCGGCTAGTTGCCGCGCCGCGTCACGCAGCCGTTGATCCGCCGACTTCTTGTCCGCCTTGAGCGCCAGCAGCGCCTCGAGACCGGGCATGTCGACCTTGCGTGCGTGCTCTGCTAGAACGGCGGCGATCGCCTGGTCATTATGGTCGAGGCGTGAGAGCAGTGCCTGCTCCCGCTCGCGCATCTCGACGATCGACCTGACCGCTGCCGCCGTACCACGGTGCGAATCGGCGCACGACTCCTCGAGCGACTTGAGCCGGCGATCGTGGTCATCGTGCCGGGCGGCCAGAATAAGGATCGCCTGCTTGAGCTCAGCCATTGTTGGCTCGATGGACGAATACTGCTCCACGAGCGTCTTTTGCGCCGACGGGGTGAGGCTCATCATGACGGCGGCGAATAGGAACCAGCCGGTCGCCCAGCACCAGCACAGCCGGCCGGCAAGACAGACCTTGTTGGGGCTGTTCGTCGGTGGCAGTTCAGGAACTTGTTCTTGGGGTTGCCGCAGAAGGCAACCTTCACAGCGAACTCTCTGCGAGACTATCTATGAAAAGTCTCGTTAGGCAGCCTTGGGCGCGGTTCGACCGCCGCCGTCACTTTTCGTGTGATGACGTCGACCCTCATCACGCTGCTTGGACTCGGCGCGCTACTCAGCCCGGTGCTGCGCACGCCGACGCGACGTTCCGCACGCGTAGCGCCACCTCTGCTGCAGGAACTTGAGCCAGAGTGGCTCGACGCGCTTCTCGACACGAGCAAAGGTGCGGCGACATCGGCAGCAGGCACGAGCAAGCGGCGGAAGCGCACTGACGCTGAGCCCAGAGCGCCGAGGCCCAAGCCGGCCAAGATTGCAAAGCAGCGCTGTGCCTGTTACGGCTGTGGCGCTGACTTGCAGACGGCCGCTCCCTCGGTCGCTGGCTATGTCGAGCCCGACCGGTACGAGGAGAAGGCAGTGCATCGGCAGCTCAAGCTGCTGCTTTGCACCCGCTGCCGCTCGCTCGCGCAGGGCGAGATCCTGCCGGCGGTCGCCGAGGGGCGCATGCTCCGCGCCACCGAGCCCGCGTCGGATGGCGTGGGCGTGACGACGCCCGAGCAGCTGCGCGCGGAGCTCGCTTCGATTCGTGATCTCAAGTGTCTGGTGGTGTTGCTCGTGGATTTGACGGACGTGACCGGCTCCTTCTTGCCGCGCGTGCGCGACCTGGTGGCCGGCAACCCGATCGTGCTCATCGGCACCAAGGTGGACCTGCTGCCCAAGGGCACCATCGCGTCCGAGGTCGAGGGATGGCTCTCCGAGCGCCTCTCACCTCTACTGAACGTAGTGAGCGTCCACTTGGTCTCGGCGAAGACGGGTGAGGGGATGTCGACGGCGGTGCGCTCGATCCTCATCGAGCGCAAGGGGCGCGACTTGTTCGTGCTCGGCGCCGCCAACGTCGGTAAGTCGCTCTTCGTCGGCGCGCTCCTCGAGGAGGCCTTCGGTCAGAAGGCTAAACGGCTACCCCTCTCCTCGCCAACTCCCGGGACCACCCTTCGCATGATCGGCGTCGACTGCTTCGACGGCGCGTCGATGCTCTTCGACACGCCCGGCGTGCACTTGGCGCACCGGCTCTCGGCGCAGCTCTTGCCCGAGGAGCTCAAGGCCATCCTGCCACGTGGGCGCGTGAAGCCGTACACGCCCACAGCGTATGCCGCTGGCTCGACATTCTTCTGGGGCGGGCTCGTGCGCGTCGATGTGCTCGAGGCGCCGCCGGCGCTCCGGCTGAGCTTCGTCGCCGCGTTCAACCTGCGCGTCACGCACTGCGAGAGCACGGCCGACGCGGACGCGCTGTACGCGGCCGAAGCTGGCCGGAGCCTCACGCCGCCTTTGGACGTAGCCTCGGCCACCGAGCTGGGTGGGTTGGTGCTCAGCCGCGAGATTGAGCTCGAGCTCACGGAGATGCAGCAGGTGGCGGACGTGTGCATCTCAGGGCTTGGGTGGGTGTCCGTGGGCGCCCTCGCCTCGCTCGTTGACAAGGGCAGCCCGATGCGCGTGCGGCTAGCGGTGTGGGTGCCAAAAGGCGTCACTGTCTCAGTGCGCCCGCCGATGCCTATCGGGGGGCTTCCCAACCACGTCGACTGGGCGCCGGATGAGACCGTCATCTCGGCGGCAGATCGGTGGATGGATTGAAAAACGGCTGGGTGCTGGTTGAGGCCGGGCGGCGCGCGGATTTGGCGAGCGGCGCCGGACGAGAGAGCCGGCTTCGCGACCGGCCGTATTTTAGTAAACAGTGAGTCCGCTCACGCCTCACCAGAGAGGCCTCGCACACTCAGTCGTACCAATCCGCGAATCGGGCGACGGAGATATGAGTCTGACGCCAGTGGCAAAACGACACTATTTTTCGCTCACACGCACGACAACGACACCGTGCACACACCCCTCACCCGACACCGCCACTGCAGCGCCAGCGGTTCAAAATCAGGTGGTGGGGATAGTGTGTGAATCCAGACCGATAGTGTGTGAATCCAGACCGGCATCCTGCGGCGAGAAAATAGTGGATCGCGCCTTCTGGCGTGGGTCTGTCCCCCCGCCCCCGCCGCGCCGGTACCGCCTTCTCGCATCTGGGTCAAACACTACCCCTCACGCTAGAATCGAGTGGATGCACTCTTAACCGTGAAACCTATACTGCCAGCCTTCGTCAACCAGACCAGTCTCACCGGGGCTGGATAAGCACAGTGCGGAGCTGACTCGCGTACTTGGCCGGCAGTGCGCGGACCGCGGCAAACGGTAGCTCAGGCAGGGGCAGTACCATTTTGGCTTCAAAGCCGCGCCGCGTCTCAACCCCCGGGCCTCCAGCTGATGAGCTTTGGCCAAAGCGGTCTCGGTAGAGCAGAGAAGGGCCCCTGCACGCCTGCGTCGGATTGGCCCGCTCGTCAGCTGTCAGCCCACGCTGTGGCAGCGGCTCGGGAATCCGGAGGCCACGCATGCTTGCCGTGAAAGCAGCAGCAGGCTGCTGACGCGGCAACCGCGGAGAATTGGTGGCGGATCCGGGCCGCGAGAGGAGCGAAGGACCTGGACTGAGGTGACCTGCGCGCTCTCTAGGCGTAAGCCCTCGGTACGGCTGGGACTCCGGAACGATTCCGAGCCGGAGATGATTGCCTGCGCTCAGTCCTCTCATCTCGGCGCTCATGTAGGGCATTTCTGCGCGTTTGTGTGAGACCTTGGCCCGCTCAAAAGCCTGTCGTGGCAGGCAGGAGCTCCCCTCCCGATCGCTGAGCTTGTGGCGTGCGCGTGCACACGCGCGTGCGAGGACGGAGGTGATGCGCGATTACGCATTCGTTACATACGTTTCGTTAGATTTCTCAGAGCTTCACATACGAGAGAGTCCACACACACACTCAGTGCTGACAGGGTAGACTACACGGGGACCGGGAAAGCGCGCGCTGACGCTCAGCCGGTGAACGTCGGGGGAGCACCCCCACGCACGCACGCACGCACGCACGCACGCGCTCGACTTAGGAGCAAATTGCGCTCGAAGCATCGATCACCTCGCGACTCCATGCTGTACTGAACCAATGTTCACAGGGTCGGTACGAATACAAGTGTAAGCTTTTACTGTATGCACTCTCATCGAGCGAGCAAACATGCTCTATTCAGTATTGGGAAAGACTTGACTAAGTTGGCCAATAACGCGCCGCAACGGAGTCCCTGGGCCCAGAACTTGCTCCGCCCACACACGCTGTGCGAGATAGGGCGCGCGCAAAGAACCACCTGGCAACAGTTCGTGCCACTCCTCGCCGGCTGCTGGGTCCCTCTCCCAGCATGCAGCCACCGCCATCACCCACAAAGTCGCTCAGAATGCCCGGCTGGATGAGAGGCAAACCAGGAGGCAGCTCTGATAGCTTGACGGATGCGCTCTGCATACGTGACATCGACGAGGAGGATGTGGACGCGCTATGGCAAGTGATCCTTGATCCCGTGTTCAGGGCGGGCGATGCGTTGTGCGTTTCGCCAGATATTCCCCGTCAGGACGGGATCGACTACTGGATCGGTGGGCCGCGGCGGGTGTGCGTGGCGCAATCAGTATCCGATGCTGGCAAGAAGGCCGAGAATCCGCTCGGCACATACGCTATTGGTCCTGCCCATGGTGGGAATGGAGCTCATGTCTGCACAGCCGAGTTCATCACAGCGCCAACCATGAGAAGCCGCGGGGTCGCGCGAGCGATGGTGCGGCACGCCATCCAATCGGCGGCGGTCCTTGGGTATAGGGCCATCCAGCTGCATGTCTGGAACCCGCAGCCACCTGGCAAGTGCATGTGGCGCGAGGCTGGCTTCGTCGAGGTGGGGCTGCTGCCGCAGGCTTTCGACCATCCGTCGCATGGGTTGGTCGACGCGCTCATTTTACACAGGCCCATCACCCCGGACGATCTTCGCGTGTGGTTTCATGACACACGTTGGTCAACAGCCGGCTCGCCGGCTCTCAGCACAAGGGAGCCGGCTGCATCGCTGGGTGGCGCCGCAGCGGAGGCGGCGGAAGACACCGATGCCACGATCGAGCCAGCCTCGCAAATGACCGACGAGTTTCGGCTCGAGCTAGAACGGCAGGCACGACAGCCTGCTCCTCCGCCGCCCCCAAAGCCCGTCAAATTGGATGAATTTGGATACCCCGTCGACTCATGGGACCCTGCGCTAGTGTGCATGAGATTTGCCTATTCGCTCGACACCATGCTTGTTGAGAAGCGAAGTGGGGAGCTGTCAGCATAGCAGATTCCGCGGTGGCCGCTACACAGCGAGTCTTGATGCTAGCGACGTGTCATGACGATTGACGTGATGACGATCATGTATTTGCATCGATTCAGAATATGAAGGAGACAGGTCGAATCCTCAAACTAAGTTAAGTTTCAAACTATTTTTGCCTAATTTTCATGTCGTGCGCGGGGCTCTTGCTTTTGTTGTATCTTAGTTGTATCATGAATGCGCACCTGCCTCAGACCTTCTCCGACCGACCGCACATGTGAGGGAGCGGTTCTGAGGTCAGGTCTAGCACCCACCACTGCGCGAAGAACATGGTGCCACTTATCTTCGATTCCAGTAGCGCGTGATTGAA
>JWZX01002000.1:0-22961 GCA_001275005.1 Chrysochromulina tobinii | reverse complement strand
CCAAGCGGAAGTGCAAGGACAAACGGCACCCCGATCAGTGGAGAAATATCGGGGAGGATGCCTACAAGGCGGGCGAGTAGGTGACCTTCGCCCGGGCCTTTTGCATGCGCAACCAAATCTGATCTGGTATCGCCCCTTGTGCCGCTCCGCAGGGCCCGCGACAGGACCGGTGTGGCGGAGGAAGCGCCCTCGACCGTCTCGCCTCAGTGGGCGGCGGTAAAGGTTTCGCGCGAGACGCTGATCCAACGCTGGGATCGGCGACACAGTACGGAGCCCCCGCCCGAGAGTGCGGAGGCTGGGGAGATACGAATGTATCGTCCGCTGGAGCCGGGGCCGGCCGCGAGCGAGACCGTATTGATCGGTGGGTCGGGCGTGTACTCGAGCCCGTTCCACGATGACGAGAGGGGGGGGGAACGCGGCGGAAGCATATCGCCAGTGGTTAACTGGGTCACATGCCGCGGGAGTGCTGGGCAGGGCCCATGCTGTGGGTGTGCGTAAGGCGTGGAAGGTGGGCCTCCGCGTGCTGGACGGCCGGCTCACGGCCTTGCAACGTCTCGCTGCGAGGGTGCGCCGCGGGGAGCGGCTGCAGCTGATCTGTGCATGCAAGGTGCATACGCTGAACTCCTGTCATGGAGATGTGATAATTGAATGGGTGCGGGGTCGCTTGCGACCTGAATGAGCACCGGGATGGTGGGTGGGTAGAAAGAAGCGGGCGTAGTCGTCGGCGCTTGAAATGAATCAAGCGCCTTGGAGACGACCGCGTACCGTACCGGTACAAGTTCTGTTACCGTATTCGGTCTAACCCAAGTCCGTGCTGGGAGCACGGCGCCTTCACTTAACTTGACAGAGTTAGTGAGCCACCACGAGCGTGATCGTTACGGCAATAGAACAGGAAAGAAGGAAAGAAGTAGAATTTCCAGTCGTGAAGGCGCCGCCTTTAAGGGCAAAAGGTCACAAAGTAAGGTCTGTCGCGGTCCCCTGCGCCCACGGCACCGTCCCAAAGGACGCTCCGGCAAAATCTAAATCAGTCACCAGACCGGAAACCCCATCAGTGAAGTGCCCATTGGAAGTGCCCCGTCGGGCGCGCCCACCAGATGTCCGGCGACCAGTCTACACTACCTGCGTATGTACTGTACTTCAATGCGGATCCGTCATCCGATGAAGCTCTGCGGTTGCACTCTGCGGGTGTCCTATCCGCCGCGTGTGTACCCGGCAATGAAAACGAGCAACCATGCCACGATGCATTCCTGTCGCTCAGGCCTACATAGTATCCTCGGTGGCGGGCGCGGCGGCCACGTCAGAGCGTGAATTTGGTGCTCTCCCCCGCGTCGGGGACGAGCTTATTGTACTCGGAGTCGCCCACGCCCTTGGTCTTACGCAGCTCGTACCAAGGCTGCTCAGGGTCCTTTTTATGCAGTACGACGATGAGCTTGCCCGTCTTCTTCTTGACGACGCATTTCTCCTGGTCGATCTCCTGGCAGAGCAGCGGGACGTGCAGCCGCAGCTCCTTGTTCTCATGCACGACGCGCAGATCGAAGCTGCGGATGCGGAAGTCGACCGAGATCGCGCCCTCCGCGAGCGTGCCCGCGCCTGCGAGCGGCACCTGCACCTTGATCTCCTTCTCGTCATCGATCATCGCATAGTTGGTGATCGTCGCCTCCGGCAGCTTGGCGGGCTTGACGAACACCGCCTTCGGCGCGGGAGTCGCGATGGGCACCGGCGCCGTCACTACGCCCGTCGGGTCCCTCGCCTTGTGTTTCCCCACCGAGTAATAGTACGAGTTCTCGCCCATCTTGGCCTGCGACGCGGCCACGGCCGAGCCGGGCGCGGCGTACACGCCCTTTTGCCGCATCTCCTCGGCCGACAGCGCAGCTGACGGCGCAGTGGAAGCGGCGACTGCGGCAAGGGGGCGTGCCAGTGCCGCACTTGCCGCCTTAGCAGCGGCGGCGGCGGTCGCGACGGCAGCCTCAGCGAGAGGCGCGGGCGCAATGCTGGAGCGCACGAAGGCATCGGCGTCGGGTGGCAGCCCACAGGGCAGCACCGCGTCCAAAGCGAGCGCGAGGCCACTCTCGTCAACCAGCTCGAGGGACGAGACGCTGAGCTCGTACCCGGTGCTGCCGTATGCGAGTGCGAACTGGCCGAGCGCCTCGTGAACCGTCATGGGCCTGCCGGAGATTCCAACCTTTGTCGTGAACTCGGGCGTCGCGTCCTCAAAGTGAAAGTACATTGTCGAGAGTTGGCGCTTTCGAGGCTGTTGACGATCGCGTGAAGCGACGATGAGGTGTGAAGGTGTCGATCAGTCGATTTGTCTGAGTTCTCACACGTGTGTGTCCCGTCCGGCTCCCCCGGTCTTTTTTTCACAGTGAAGGGCGTTTTCGGAAACTTGTCTGCTTCCAGCCTGTTCCAGCGTCCCTGTCCAGGGCAGGCCAGGGAGTTGGCCCCAGGGATTGCCCCAGGGGAGCCAAGAGAGATGGCGACTCCATACCCCTCGTTACGCGTTACAGACCGCATCCTCTATTTCCTCTTGGCGATCGGCTTTTTTGGCATCACGAACGCGCAGCTCTGCGCGGAGACGTGCTACGAGTACGCCTCAGACGGTGTATGCGACGATGGCGGACCCGGAGCTGAGGACGCAAGCTGTGCGCATGGCACTGACTGCACCGATTGCGGCCCCCGAGAGCATCTTCCGCCACCGTTCTCGCCGCCCTTGCCGCCAGTACAGCCTCCAAAACCAGCGCAGCCTGGGTGGCACATCGAGCGCCACGGCCGCAGGCGTTACCCTCCCCCACGGGACTATGCGCAGGAGCTCCAGCCGGGCGGCCACCCGCAGGCGTTCGCACCCCCCAACTGCTTGGCACCAGGGCGGGTGGGCTGCCTCGCGATGCCGAAGCCGGCCCGTGCCAAGCCTGCAGCAGGCGTTCGAGCTGCGCTCTTGCCACCGGCTTGCTTCGTGTCCTCCGAGCCAGGGTGCCTGCGCCTCCCCAAGCCTTTGGCAAGGACGGGGAACGAGCCGCTGGATAGTGGCGAGCCTGTACTTCGATTCAGAATGGATCGCACCGCAGCGCTGCTGAGCGGGCGGGCAACGCTGCCGCCCGGCGGCAGCGAGTTCACGAGCTCGATCGCGGCGGCGGACGTGGACGGCGACGGCGACCTCGACGTGCTGCTGGGGAACTATGGTAGTCCCAGCCTGGTGCTGCTCAACGCGGGCGACGGCACCTTCCCGACGAGCATCGAGCTGCCCGGCGGCAGCGCGTCCACGAACTCGATCGCGGCGGCGGACGTGGACGGCGACGGCGACCTCGACGTGCTGCTTGGGAACGATCCGTTGTATGGCAGTGCCAGCCGAGTGCTGCTCAACGCGGGCGACGGCACCTTCCCGACGAGCATCGACCTGCCCGGCGGCAGCGCGTCCACGTTCTCGATCGTGGCGGCGGACGTGGACGGCGACGGCGACCTCGACGTGCTGCTTGGGAACTCTGGCGGTCCCAGTCTTCTGCTGCCCTTCATGCGATGCTCCGAGCCTGGCACAGCACGAAGCCGCTACGGCAACGGATGCGTGCGCTGCCCAGTTCCGTCCTCACGCCGCGACGACGGTTTTGACGTCTGCTACGAGTGCGACGAGCACAGCCAGCTCGATTCCGACTCCGGTGCGTGCGCCGCTTGCACCGAGGGCAGCGAGCGCTACCTCGGCGCAACCCGGTGCACGCGCTGCCTCGCGGGCAAGCGCCACGCGGCCAGGGGCACCGCCTGCATCCCCTGCTCTCCGGGGGATTTTGTCGGCTTCCAGGGCCTCTTTGATCCAGAGGGGTGCTTGCCCTGCCTCCCGGGCTCGTTCAATCCGACGTCTGGTGCGATCGCATGCACGCCCTGCGCAGCCGGGACGTACTCGTCGAACTTGCGCTCGGCCACATGCTCAGCTTGCCCTCGCGGCGGCTTCTGCCCCATGGCTGGCGCAGCGGCCCTGAGCCTGACCTTCTCGCAGTGCCCTGCGGGCACCTACAACCCTGTCGAGGGATCGTCGACAAATACCTCATGCCGCTCTTGCCCCGCTGGCACGGCCAACCCTGTGCCCCAATCGACTGCGGCCACGGCTTGCAGAGCATGCCTTCCCGGTTCATATGCTGCGCAACACGGCACGGCTATTTGTGACCTGTGCCCAGCAGGCAAGTTCACGTCGACGTCGAACAGCACCGCCTGCCAGCCGTGCAGGTGGGGCTACCTGTGCGAAGAAGGCGCGAGTGCATCGCAGCCCTGCCCGGGCGGCACCCACGCCAACCAGACCGTGCTCAATCTCACCGGCTACCTCGGCTCCTTGAGCGAGTGCATCGACTGCCCGGTCGGCACGTCGTGCTCTGTGGGCTCGGCCGTGGCGTTGCCGTGTGCTCCGGGCACGTACAACAACCGGTCGCGGCAGGAGACGTGCCTCAAGTGTGCACCGGGCTCCTTCCAAGAGCTGCCTGGTCAGACGTCGTGCAACCCGTGCAGCACCGGCGGCTACTACTGCGCCGAGGGCGCCGCAGCCGCGCTGCCGTGCCCATTCGGCACGCACAAGAACGCCTCGCTGAGCGTGATGACGTCCGTCGATCAGTGCGTCGTCTGCCCTGCGGGCACGTCGTGCTCCGTCGGCTCCGCCACGCCCAGGCCCTGCCTACCTGGCTCGTTCAGCGCAGCCGCCGGGACGCAATCGTGCGACCTGTGCCCGAGAGGAAAGTTCACGTCGATGTCGGGCAACACGGCCTGCCAGCCGTGCGAACGGGGCTTCCTGTGCGTCGAAGGCTCGAGCGCGCCGCAGCCTTGCCCGGGCGGCACCCACGCCAACCAGACCGTGCTCAATCTCACCGGCTACCTCGGCTCCCTGAGCGAGTGCGTCGTCTGCCCTGCGGGCACGTCGTGCTCCGTCGGCTCCGCCACGCCCAGGCCCTGCCTACCTGGCTCGTTCAGCGCAGCCGCCGGGACGCAATCGTGCGACCTGTGCCCGAGAGGAAAGTTCACGTCGACGTCGGGCAACACGGCCTGCCAGCCGTGCACCCCGGGCTTCCTGTGCGTCGAGGGCTCAAGCGCGCCGCAGCCCTGCCCGGGCGGCACCCACGCCAACCAGACCGTGCTCACTCTCACCGGCTATCTTGGCTCCCCGAGCGAGTGCATCGTCTGCCCGGTCGGCACGTCGTGCTCCGTGGGCTCGGCCGTTGCGGTGCCGTGCGCTCCGGGCACGTACAACAACCAGCCGAGGCAAGAGACGTGCCTCAAGTGCGCACCGGGCTCGTTCCAAGAGCTGGCTGGTCAGACGTCGTGCAACCCATGCACGCCCGGCTACTACTGCGCCGAGGGCGCCGCCAGCCCCGTGCCATGCCCTCGCGGCTTTTTCAACAACCGGACGGGCCTCGAGTCCGAGGATGGCTGCGTGCCGGTTGGCTTTGGCTATTGGGCTCCGACGGGGAGCGAGTTCCCCATCCCGTGCCCCTCAGGCTTCTCGTGCCCTGGGTACTTGAACGACAAAGTTACAAACGGCTCCCAGCCCGTCATTCTCCCGACGGGCGGGCTCACCCCGGTGGTCACAATCGAGACGCAGACAGTCGAGACTGTCACGGGCTCTCTCTCGCTCAACGCGCCACTCTCGTCCTTCTTGAACAACACGGACCTTGAGATCCAGTATCGCCAGACGATCGCCGCACAGCTCGGCGTTCCTTGGCAGGACCTTCAGATCGACTTTTCGGCGGCGTCGCCGTCTCCACCAGCGGCTGGGCGTCGGCTTCAGACGAGCTCCACCATCGTCACGTACACCATCGTTCGGACGGTGACCACCAATCCCACCAACAGCAACGCCCCCAGCAACGCCACCACGAGCGGTCCACCTGTTGTGACCCCATCCTTTACTCTCAACAACCTCGATCCCGCGGTCCTCGGCGCCGCTCTTGGTGTGTCTGTGGCCAACCTCATGGCACCTACCGCGACCGTGGTCCAGCAGACCGTGACCGTAATTCGACAACGCGTGTGCCCCAGGGGCTTCTGGTGCACTGCCGGGCTTGAGGTGGCGTGTGAGAAGGGGTTTTACAACCCGACCACAAATGCCGCCAGCCAAACAGCCTGTTTGCGCTGCCCCGAGTTCTCGACCACCAATGGCACCGCAGCCACGAACGTCAGCCAATGCCTGTGCCAAGAGAGCTTCGTGCAGCAGCTCGATGCAGCAGGCAATGCCCTATGCGTCTGTGCGCCCGGGCGCGAGCTCGTCGGCGGCGTGCGCTGCGACGCGTGCAAGACTGGCACATACAAGGACTGGATGGGCGAGAACGCCGACCGCAACCCTCTTGGCCCCCAAAAGTGCCTCGAATGCCCTGTGGCGGGGACGACCACGGTGCAGGAAGGCGCCGACTCGGTCTCCCAATGCGTGTGCAAGGTGGGCACGTTCGCCAACCTCACAAGCGCCGAGGTGATTTGGGCGACCAACGACAGCAGCCACATCGCAGCACATGCCTTTGAGTGTAAGCCCTGCGCGAGGATTCATTCAGGACCAGGGGAGATGACCAACTGCACAGCGCCGGGCGTCACGCTCGACTCCATCCCCGTCACCCCGGGCCACTGGCGGCAAAATCCGAGGGCGCTGTACGTTCGAATGTGCGACTTGGAGGAGGCGTGTCTCGGCGGTGGGCTCGCTGGCGACGTGTCGTGCGCGGACGGTCACTCTGGGCCGCTGTGCGATCTGTGTGTGCAGGATCCGCTGCACTTTGGCGGCCGTGGAGAGCCTTGCCAATCGTGCTCCGACGCGGGCAATCCCATGGAGACGATCACCTTCTACATCATCGGCGGCGTGGTCGTTCTTCTCGCTTTCGTGCTGGCCATGGCCATTTGCAAGCGCAGAGGGGATAAAGTCGTTGACGTGCTCTTTTCTGTGACAAAGATGGAAGGCGGGGTTCAAGGCATGATTGAAGAGGCAGCTGGGGCGGCCACGAAGACAGAAGGCAATCAACTGGTGAAGGAAACGTTAGGGCTTTCGGATGCAGCTTCGGCGAGGTTGGTGGCCGCTGGCGCTACGTTCGCGTCAGTCGTGGATTCACTTGGAGTCAAGATCCGGATCTTGATCTCGCTGAGCCAGGTGGTCTCGCAACTGGACGTGATCTTTGACATCACGTACCCTGCCTTCTACACCGCCACCCTCGAGGGCCTCAAGAACATCAACATTCAAGTCAACTTGCTGCCCTTTGGCTGTGTTCTTCCGTTGCTTGACAATTTCTTTTTCAACTTCGTTCTGAAGACCGCAACGCCGCTGGTGCTTGTGCTGCTGCTCTACGTCATGAGCAAAGTCCTGCGCGCACGCTTTGGCGGTGCGGAGAGCGCCCAGAGGGGTTTCGGCGCGTACCTCGCCGATGCATGCTCGGATCTGTGGTTCTTCATCATCTTCCTCGTCTACCCGAGCTGCTCTTCCATGACCTTCATGTTCTTCATGCGCGAGACCTATGACCAGCCTGGGGAGGTGTACGTGGACCTGATGCGCGCCGACCGCTCCATTGACCGCGAGGGGGAACTCTACCAAGGCTTCACCGTGTACGCCGTCGTCATGCTCATCCTCTACCCCATCGGCGTGCCCTTCTTCTATGGGCTCATGTTCCACCTTGAGCGCCACCAGCTCCAGGAGATGCGCCACATCGAGCTCACCCGGGAGACGGACTTTGCGCTCGCGAAGCTCAAGGCGGAGGCCGCTGCCACCCCTGAAGAGACGGATGCGATGGTGCGCAAGGCAATGGAAGCGCACGAGGCAACCGGTAAAGCCCTCGCAAAGCTACGTGACGAGCTGCCGACGACGCAGCGCAAGCTAACCGCTGGCTACGAGCTCCGCACGTACTGGTTCGAGATCTTTGAATGCGTGCGCAAGATCCTGCTCATCGGGCTGCCCATCTTCTTCCCGGCGGGGTCGCCGGCCCAGCTCATATTTGGGCTCATCATCTGCTTCCTGTCGTATGGCGCCTACTGCGTCTGCGCTCCCTACGTAGAAAATGAGGACGACATCCTTGCACAGGTAGCGCAGGTCGTCATCTTCTTCTCGTTGGTCAGCTCCTTGGTGACCAACGCCTACCCCAACGATCCGATAATGTCGGCCTTGCTCCCTGCGCTCCTCGCCGTACCCGTCATCCTCACCGTCCTCTTCGAAATGTCGCTGCTCAAGTACCTGCATCGCTTCACCGAGCCCGATGGTGAGGGCAAGGTCGGCCCAGCTGGCCGGTGGATCCTCGCCTTCCGGCGCCACGTCGTTCGAATCGCAGATAGGCTCTTTGGCGCAAGGGGACGAGTTGAGGCGAAGTCGGCGATACGTGCCAAGTGGCAGCAGCACAGCGAGAAGCACGACTCCACCTCGCGGCTCGCCTTCCTCGCCCGCGAGCTCCACGTCGTCTCCGTCACCGCAGAGGCTCCGCAGGTGGAGTCCGCAGGCGGAGACGCCAGCACGATCATGACCAGCACGGGTGGCCACGAGACCGAGAACCTGTAGGCTGCCGCCGACACGGCATGCAGACAAGGAGGCGGATGGCTGCTCTATCTTCCTCACCGCCGAGACCTGAGCGCAGACCGCTGGGGCTAGGCGGTCTGGAGAGAGTCCTGGTGCAATCAGTATGGGCCGCTGTGGCTAGTGGTGGTCCGTTGAGAGAGAGAGAGTCTCGGTGGAGTGAGCGCAGACCGCTGAGGCTATAGGCGGCCTGGAGAGAGTACTGGTGCAATGAGTATGGGGCTGCTGTCAGGCTAGAGTGGTGGTCCGGTCCGTTGAGATAGGGAGTATCGGTGTAACTAAGTGCGGACCGCTGTGGCTATCGGGTGGTCTGGAGAGAGTCCTGGTGCAATGAGTATGGGCCGCTGTGGCTAGTGGTGGTCCGTTGAGAGAGTCAGAGTCTTATCAGAGTCTGTCCAACGTAGGCGCGGACGGTTCGCGCGAACGTGTGAATGGAAGGGTACAGTACCGGTACGGCGGTCCGGGGGCTGTGAATTGGCGTAGCATTGGGATGGCAGCAGGATTACATGAAGGTGTTGAGGCGGCAAGTTGAGGCATTCGTGGGCCTTCAACAGAGGAATAGATTCGGGGGTGTAACTTAATGCCCTTTGGGCTCCACCATATGCCACCCCGGGTGGTCCTCTGATGGCTCTGCTGATACTATTTCACACTTAGTTGTAGGCCACTTTTTACTGCGTCATCTTGCGAACTTGACTGCAACAGCCTGCAACGAACGCACGACACGAACGAGCGCGTCGCTCGTCGAGGCCTGCAGTGGGACAGACGTTTTTCCTTCATGCACTGCCTCTTGTCGTCATGGCGCCTCACAGCGGCGGCTCTACGCCCTCTACGCCCTTTACGCCGCTTTGCCTCCGGCGGCCCTGCGAACACCAGCTGCACCCTTTACGGAAGGTTTATGGCCTCTAATCCTTTCCAGACCTCCGTCCTCTGGTCGTCGTTCTCATGTGCTGCATCGCCGAACGCGATGCCGGAAGCCGATGTGTATTCGGAAACCATCAAAATGACCACATCAGAGGAGCTCTACAGCGCCTACGTGTGGTTCAAGAACCTCTTAATGCCAACACTCAGAGGGCGGCCGGCCTGCAAGCCGACAATGCCGATGGTCATCCCGATCATCCGCAGCGAGCTGGCACAGGTGATCGGGCCTATGTGCAGTGCGACAGACTTCACATTTGTGGACCTGGGCTGCGGACAGGGCGCCATGCTACGTCCAATGTCCGAGGCGACCATCGATGGCAAGTCGATGTTTGAGCGATGCGTGGGTGTGGAGCTTGATCCGAACACTGCAGCGGAGGCGGTAGCAGCTGTCAAGGACGATCCCAAATGCAAGGTGGAGTGCGGCGACATGTTTGGCTTCGCGGACCGCGTGTGCGCTACCAAGCGTCTCTTCGGCGGGCGCGCGGCCTTTTACATCTACGAGCCGCTCTGGATGGCCAACTTGCCCGAGGCCGAGATGGACCGCCTGTACGCGGGTCTCGCTGCACAGGTGGCCAAGCATCCGGGCTCGGTGATCGTGTACTGCACGGCCGACTCGTACCGTGAGCTAAAGGCGAGCGTGCTCGAGGCGAGCGGCCTCGTGCTGCAGCGCTCGACGCCCGTCGCGCAGAACGGCGTCTTCAACAGACTCCGTGGCAAGTTCAACACGCTGGAGATATGGCAGGCTCCGCACAGCCTGGTGACTCTCCCGGATCCCTGAAATTCACTAAATTTCAAGCCCCCGAGGCGTCGCTAGGACTGATCGGATGTGCCGGGTTTGCTGGGAGCCGAGCCCATGAACGACGGCATGGAGAGGGCATGGGGCGTCAATCGTTGTGTGTGACGCTCTCTGGTGGCGGGCTGGCGGCAATGTGGCGGGAGGCGGGTCGAGGCGGAGGCGGCTGAGTAGCGGCGGCGCGGCGACGACGTCGGCACTGGCGGCGGCTTGTTGGCTTGGGCGACAGCTCTGGACCAGTACTGTTGCCTACGCCACCGCTTTTGAACTGCCACCAAGGACCAAAGAGGTGGCGGAGGCGCGGAGATTGACGTTGGTGATCGGTTCATGGATGGCTGGTGTACCAAAAAGATGCGAAGAACGGTTCGTGCCCGCCCCGCTCGGACTGAGGCGATTGAGCGGCCGATTTCTGCCACGTGCGTTCTGTAAGGTTTTGGACTTGCCCAAGCCGTGGAATAAGCCCCGACCTTCAAGCTAGTTCAATCCATTACTGTACATACCTTCAATCGAAACCGTGCGCACATAGTGCATTGTGTTTGTGTGCGCGACGGCCTTGGCTCAAACATTAATGATCTCTCTCGCGGCGTGTGTATAAGTTGCTTTCCACTTCTCCATGTCCAAATTTATGTGAAACGCTTGCGGACTTCGCGAAATTACCCTGCAACGCACGCACGGCGCGTCGCCTCACACTCTCAGAGGGACGAGCTTGGTTTTTTCCCCATCATGCTCACGTCTCGGCGCCTCACAGCGGCGGCTCTACGCCCTCTGCGCCGATTTGCCTCCGGGGGCCCTGTGGACACCAGCACCCTCTACGGAAGAATGATGGCCTCTAATCCTCTCCGGACCTCCGCCCTCACGGGAAGCGTCCTCTGGTCTTCTGGCGATTTGGTGGCACAGTTCCTCGAAGGAGCAGAGTCGCATGAGCGTACGGGAGGCTCTCACGCGTCAAAGGATGAGTTTGACGCCGATTCTCGCAAGGTTGTCATCCTTGGCACTCATATCGACTGCTACCGTACTGCGGGCACAGTGGTGCACGGCACCCTTGTTGGCGGTGCGGGCACATACCTGTGGTTCAACTTTCTGGACTATGTGGTGCGCGGGGCGTTGCGCCTCACACCTGGTGGGCTGCCTTTCGTTGGCGCAAAGCTCGGGCTCGAAATTGCGATCTGGCATCCCACGTCATTATTGGCCTACTGGACGATCTGTGGCACAGCTCAGGGCCACTCGTTGGACATGATCCTGCGCGAGCTGCGCGGCACGTTCGTGTCGACGCTCGTGGGTGGTTCGATGCTCTGGGTCCCGATGGACATCCTGTGCTTCTGGAAGATCCCCGTCGGCCTACAGACGCTCTTCGCGAACGCGGGCAGCTTCGTCGAATCTATCGCGCTCTCGTACATCCACGGCCACGGGCTCGACCTCTTCGCGTTGCTCTCGTCGTCACTAGAGATGCCCATCTCGCCGCCCACGCCCGATACACAGTATACACATAGTATACGCGGTTTATTGCACCTATTTCGTTAATGCCATACTGGGATCCTACTATTACGTACGACGCTTACTAAAGAAAACGAATTGGCACCTGAAAACAGTCCCCGGACGGTCGGTGCGCCGTGCTGCGCACACTCCGTCGTCACTCCGGTGACAGGAAGGGCCGAGGGGTTGAAACGACACGAAAGTAGTACGTCGGTTACGACGACAGCCTGCTGCTGGCCTGAAGCTCCCCGAGACGCTCGACGCAGCTCCATGACAGACCTATCTTCTATTCGAGGCTCTCGAGCGACTACCCCTTGTCACTCCTTGTTCTTCTGCTCCTGGATCCTGAGTATCTTGTTCTTCTCGTACTCGTCAAGCAGCACGCGGTCGGGGAAGCAGTGAGTGTAAAGCGCCTTGGACGCGCGCTCCTTGGAGACGAGCTTGAGCAGCATCTTGTCCAGAGCAAGCTTCGAGTTGCGCGTCACTCGGATCGCCGAGGCAGGCTTCCTCCACGCCTCTTTGAGGGTACGCTCCGCATTCTTGACGGCGCGGCGCAGGTTGAGGACCTCCTTTTGGGAGAACCTCGTCTCGAGCTCCTCCGCGTGCGCCGAGTGAGGCCCGAGCACATCCTCGCGGATCCAGCGAAGGTAGGCCGAGAGGCCGTTCGGGTCGGGAACGGTGAGGCGCCCATCGGGCATGTACGCGGTCGCGTCGGTGTGCGAGAAGAGCTTGGAGAGGGGCCCAATCGTGAACAAGAAGAAGGGGACGGCCGAGAGCGAGAAGATGACCTTTACGATCTGGAACGTGATCTGGGTGTGCCAGTCATCCCAAAATGAGTCGCTGAAGATTGACATCATGTCGCCAATGACGAGGAGCGTGTGCAAGAGCGGCTGGCCCTTGAGGATGCGCCCGTCGGCCTCTGCCGCAATCTCCTCGCGTGCCCAGTACGACCAGACTGACAGGATGAGAAAGATGAGCACGCACAGAGCAAAAGCGAACGTGTCCCAATGGAGCAGTACGACGAGACGGTTTTGCTTCTCCGCGCACCGCATCGGGAACGTGACCGCATCAAAGTACTTGTGGCAGAGGGCGAGCCGCGCCTGTAGCCACCCGACCAAGGTTGTCTGATCGTATCGCTCGGCGCACCTGCGGGGACCCGGCGCCGTGGTGAGCACTTGCATGCGTCAAGGTCGTTGCATGCTTCGTCTGATCGCATCGCTCGGCGCACCTGCGGCGCAACTCGAGCAGCTTCTTCTCGTGCGCACCCCTCGCCTTCTCGTCCATCTGTTGGACGTATCCTGTCCCGAGTTTCTCCACGGCGAGCTCCGCATGCTCCTCGACCTTGAGCCTCTGGTATTGCACCTTGTCGTGCCGCGTCGCACGCCGCGCGGCGCGCCGTAACTTTGTCTTGTACCGCTGCAGCTCGAGCTCCTCGGCAAACTGCCACGCGTCCGCCCACTTGCGCCGGCTCCGTGTATAGTTGATCTTGCCCGAGCGGGGGTTGAGCTTGCCTGTGAACGGGAGCAGCAGAAAGGCGATCCAAAGGAGCCTGTGAAAGGGAGCCTGTGAAAGGGAGCCTGTGAAAGGGAGCCTGTGAAAGGGAGCCTGTGAAAGGGAGCCTGTGAAAGGGAGCCTGTGAAATGGAGCTTGCCTGTGAACGGGAGCAGCAGGAAGGCGATCCATAGGAGGGCCTGCATCCAGAGCATGATGGCGACCATCTTGCGCACGGACGCGCCGCCCACGCCGGGGCCCTTGGCCTAGCAGTCGAGCGGGTCGATAGCGCTGTGGTGAGCACGTGCATGTAAGGCAGGTCATCAGTGGCAATCATCATACCTGGCAGCCGAGCGGCTCGGTCGAGCCGACCGAGCACTCCCAGAACTCGTAGCACAGGATGGCCGACTTGATCACGCCCGAGACGAACTGCATGCCCTTCATGCCGAGGATGAATCGCATGACCTGGAACTCCTCGAGGTCAGATGCGATGCAGAGGAGGTAGATGGTGAAGAAGCCGCCGCGCACGAAGATGTCCGGGTTGGCTCCGAGGAAGTAGAAGATGTAGTACCAGGGGTCACGAATCTTGGACCAGATGGGCAGGTCGTACGGGAATCGGTAGTAGAGGACGCTGGCGCGCACGTAGTACAAGGACGGCTTCAGCAGGAGGAGGAGCATCTCGAAGAAATGGGGCTCCGCCTGATGAGGGATGTAATCCGATAATCAATCATGGGCACTCGATGGGCTCTCATGATGAGGGATGCAATCCGATCTTCAATCATGGGCCCTCCATGGGCTCTCGTGGGTACTCATAGGCAATCATAGGATGCTCATTGGATGCTCCACCTTGCTCGAGACGTCGACGCTCAGCTCGATGGAGCCCTGGGTATTGAGCGGTAGAAGGTACCGATGGGGCCCCCTGCCTGCGTTGGCGAGCAGGTGCTCCTCGATGTAGAGACCGTTCATGCCGAGCAGGTCGTCGTCGCCGAACTGGTCGTAGTCGAACACCTCGATGTTCAAGATCCCATCCTCGTCCTTCTCGAGCTCGCCTGATGAGGGAGGCAATCAGCGTCAATCAGAGTGGCAATCAGAGACAATCGAGCTCGTCCTTCTCGAGCTCACCTAGCGTCTTGACGAACACAAACTCCTCCCCATCCCAAATGGGGTTCAGGTCCGCCGTCTTCTGACTCGACTGCAGCACCTGGCCCGCGAGCTCGATGCTGACATACGGGTCGGAAGAGCTCCGGCGCCCGAGAAAGCTCACATCCGCCGCCTTCAGATTGGTCGCCCGGTGCAGCGTCACCTTGATCGTCACCGTCGTGTACTCTCGCTGCATGACGAGGGCGAGGTGAGAAAGCTGCGCCATCGCCGCATACAGGCGCACGAGCGGCAGCAGCAGCAGCCGCCGGAGCAGCATCGTGTAGCTCGGCGGGGTCACCTCGACGACGGCCACGTTCAGGTGCAGCATGCCCCTCGTTGTCAGTTGCAGCGCAAAGTCCCTGCCACTCTCCGTGTCGGCGCCCACCGACGACGCACTTCCCCCGTCCTGTGCGGCCGGTATCGCGTCCGGCATCGCGTCGGCGAAAAGGGCATACATCTGGCGCTGCGACACTTCGGCGAACCCGATTGGGTCGTCCTTACTCGAGCTCTCGGAGAGCAACGGACGTCCCAAATTAGGCAGGTGGGCGACCGGCCCTTCGTCCTTGTCGAGTACCTCGCACTCGAGCGGCGCGCTCGTAAAGTCGTGGACGTACGCGCGGAACCAAAAGGTCTCCTCCCACACTGGGTTGAGGGTCTTCCTAATAGTCTTCGACGTGGCCTCGAGGGGCGGCACCTGATGAGGGAGGTCATCAGGGAGGTCATTAGGGAGGTCATTAGGGAGGTCATTAAGGAGGTCATCAACGACATGGGCTCGAGGGGCGGCACCTGATGAGAGGCACAATCTGAGACAATCCGAGGCAATCTGAGACAATCCGTGGCAATCCGAAGCAATCAGAGGCCATCCGATGCAATCAGAGGCCATCCGATGCAATCAATGGCAATCAGATGAAATCAGTGGCAATCAGAGGCCATCCGAGGCCATCCGAGGCCATCAGAGGCCATCAAAGGCCATCAGAGGCCATCAAAGGCCATCAGGGGCGGCACCGGTCGGAATGTGAGCTCGCCCGCCCGGAGATAGGACTCTGCGGTGATCAGAGGTGGATGGGGCAGCTGCTTGTTGAGGGCGTGGAGCTCGGTGGCGGAGATCGAGATTTCGTCCTCGCCGCCGAAGCACCAGCGCGTCAGGTTGTAACGGGCCTTGAGCGCCGCGCTGAGCGCAGGGTGCACGAGCTCGTGGCCACTCGCCTGTGGGGAGAGGAGGGGGAGGGGGGGGGCGCCGTGGTGAGCACATGCATGCCCGCATTCGAGCTCGTGGCCACTCGCCTCGAGGTCCGCGAGCTTCCGGATAACTGCCCAGCGCCGTCCGAGTGGCTGATGACGGATCCCATCAGGAGCCCCCAGCTTCAAGATCACGTACGGGTCGCACGTGCCGGCCAGGTGGCTGAGGGAGGGCGCATCGGCGGCGAGCAACCTTTCGCCACGGAGGAGCTGCACGCGCAGCGTCGCCATGGAGTTCGCCCGACGCAGCGACTCGGGGTAGCGAAGTAACACCAGACTCGTTTGGAGGAGCGGCTGAGCCAGCCGGCGTACCTGATGAGGCACGCAATCAGAGCCCCAAGCTGATGAGGCACGCAATCAGAGCCCCAAGCGGCTGAGCCAGCCGGCGTACCAGCTGGCCCAGTGTGGGCTGGCCACGTACGATGACCTTGAGCACGATGCCGAGGTACCTGAGGGGGCAAGGCGCCGTGGTGAGCACTGGCGCTCGCATGCAAGGCAGGTCGTCAGTGGCGCTCAACGTACCCTTTGCCATTGAGCGGCAGCCAGAACAGACGCCCCTCGTCAGGCTCCTCGCCCTTGAGCGTCTGGATGAGCACCGCTCGGATGGCTTCGGGAGGTAGCACGGTAGTGCCGAGCGAGTCGTCCGAGGACAGCAGGTCGTGATCGAAGCACTCAAGGCGGATCGGCTTTGAAGAAACGTCGCGCGCCTGTGGGGAGAGGAGGGCGAGGCGCCGTGGTGAGCACATGCATGCCCTCACTCGAGGCGGATCGGCTTCGAGGAAAAGTCGCGCACCTGTGGGGAGAGGAGGGGGAGGCGCCGTGGTGAGCACATGCATGCCCTCACTCGAGGCGGATCGGCTTCGAGGAAACGTCGCGCGCCTCGCCCCAAACCTCCACCGTCTCATCCCACACGGGGTTGAGCGTCTTGCGCGCTGCCTTTGTCTTGACCGATTCGGCGCCCAGATGCCAGGGGAGTCGAGCGCGCTGTGATGAGCACTTGCATGCATGGCAGGTCCTCAGGTGGCAACCAACGTACCTTGCCCGATTCGGCGCCCAGATGCCAGATGACATACGGGTCCGAGGTGCCGCCTCGGTCGGCGGCGAGCAAGTCGTACCCCGCTTTGATCGTGAGCCGCATCGTCACCTGTGGGGAGACGAGGGTGGGGCGCCGTGGTGAGCACATGCATGCGAGCGAGTAGCGCCCCTTGATCGTAAGCGGCATGCTCTGGGGGTGGTGAGCACGCCCAATCAAGTGCAATCAAGTGCAATCAAGTCCAATCAAGTCCAATCAAGTGCAATCACGTGCAATCAAGTGCCATCACGTGCAATCAAGTGCCATCACGTGCAATCAAGTGCAATCACGTGCAATCAAGTGCAATCACCTGGGTGAGTGAGCGCGTCCAGTGGGTCCACGGCAGCAGCTGCCTCGCCTGTGGGAGAGGAGGGAGAGGGCGCTGCTGTGAGCACATGCATGCATGCGCGTCCAGTGGCAGCAGCTGCCTCGCCTTATCCTCGAGCGGCTCCGTCATCAGAGGCCATCAGTGGTCATCAGTAGAGCGGCTCCGTCATCAGAGGCCATCAGAGGTCATCAGTAGGTTTCACCTTATACTCGAGCGGCTCCGCCTCCTCGTCCGCATCAAACCGTTGCATGAAGAGGGGCACGGAGCGATCCAGCAGCTCCTCGGCCGAGGCGATCTTCTCCCTGTCCTCTGCATACGAATTCCAGTCGAAGCCCAGGTGAACCTCGCCCTGCGTGTTGAGCGCGACCGTGTGCTCGATCAGAGGCGAGCCGTCTTCGAGCACCTGATGAGGGAAGCAATCAGCACGCGATGAGCCATGCAATGAGCATGCAATCCGTCATATGAGCATGGGGCCATCGTCGAGCGCCGCGTCGAGCACCCCGAGCACCGCGAGATCGAGGGAGGCGGAGCCGAGCTTGTCGTGCGAGCCTCCCCAATCTTCGTCCCAGACGTCGATCAGGAGCCGTCCCATCAGGCGCTTGGGTCCCGTGAACTCGAACTCGGCATTCCACACGGGGTCGAGGCTCTTCTTGATCGTCTTGGAGCGCTGGGGCTTGCTCCCCTCGAGAGCGGGGATGGAGAGGTACACGTACGGATCCGAGAATCCATTCGAGTCTGCGGCTTTCAGTCCCGTCGCCCGGCGCAGCGCCACGCGCATTGTGCCCCAATTGGCCTCTCGCGTGACCTGATGAGGGAGGCAATCAGCATGCGATGAGCCATGCGGTGAGCATGCAATCCGCCCGACTGGCCGCTTGCGTGACCTGATGAAAGGCGATATCATCTGCATGCCCCTCGACGTCCTCGCCAAGCTCGAGATCGAGCCCTTCGCGGATCTGCTCCAGAGGCATCCAGAGCGCCTTGAGCTGCACCGTGCCAGTCGCTGTGTCCTCGCCCTTGATGCGCGCACCCGTGAGCGCGATCGCATCGAACACGTGCGTCTCGTACGGCTTGTTGTAGCATTGCTGCAAGTCCACCTATGGGGAGACGAGAGTGGGACGCCGTGGTGAGCACATGCATGTGTCTTAGCACGGCTGCAAGTCCACCTGCATGCGACACAAGCATAGGTCATCAGTGTCGATCAGTGTCGATGACGGTCGATCAGTGGCGATCAGTGGCGATCACCTCGGCGTTTCCGAGCGCATCGTCAAAGCCGACGAGGTCGTAGTCATACATCCGGAGGAGCAGCTTCGAGCCGAGCTTCGCAATCTCACCCTTGAATTGGAACTCCTCGTTCCATTTCGGGTTGAGCGTCTTCTTGATTGTCGTCGACGTCTTCCTGTGCCGTCCCATGCTCAGCATACAGTAGGGATCGGAGAGCCCGTTGGAGTCGGCTGCCTTGAGGCCACGCGCGCTCACGAGAACGATGCGCATCGTGCCTCTATCATGCCCCAACGACCTGTGCATGGCGCCGGCCACGCTGGCCAGGGGCATGGTGCCGGCCGCGAAATTCTGCACTTCCTCCCTGACGGACCCCTGACGGACCATCGGACGTCCGTCTGGAGCCTGGCTGGCCGTTTCGACTTCGGGCATGTCTTGCATGCATGCAAGGCCATTTCTACCCTTTGCATGCAGGGCCATTTCTACTTCGGGTAACACCGGCACCTCTTGCACCTCCGGCGGAGGAAGAGGCAGCGGTGCCGGCCGTGGTTGAGGCGCTGTAGTGAGCACATGCATGCTCACGTGTCCAGGAAGAGCCAGCGGTGGCCGTGGCTGAGGCGGCCGCCCGGGTGGCAATTGAACCTTTGGCTTCGGAGTTTGCATCGAGGCGGCATCGGAGCTGTCCTCGGGTGGCGACGAGGGTGGCGAGGGCAGAGACGAGACGGGGTTCCTGTGGGGTCTATCTTCGGCATCATCATCGATCTCCTCGGTTTCGCTCCTCATCATCTTCTCAAACATGCGCATAGCCTCGTCTTGAACATCCTCCCAAACTGTGTCCGCAACCTCGTGAATCGTGACCCGCAAGAGGTGCGGCATGCGTCGGTCGGGAGTGATCGAGGTTAGCTTCATCTGGCCGTAGGTGGATTCGAGCTTCTTCGCGACGAGCTTCTGCATCTTGGTCAGCAACGAGCGCTTCGCCATCGCGGCGATCGCCCTCGGTCCCTGAATGCTGGCTGCTGCTGCTGCTGCGCTCTCCCGCACACTGTCGAAGACTCCGCTTGTCTTCAACAGAGTCACGCTGCTACAGGAGCCGCCAACTGGGATCGCGCCCAAGCACGTGATCACCTCATTGGACTCCTCATTGGGCGTGGCCGCGGGCGAAGCAGCTGGCATTGGCTTTGACTTGCTGCTTCCGCCGCCGCCAGAAGTTTGTGAGACTCCGCTCTGCCCACGCGGGGTCGGAGGAGCGCTCTTGCTGGCGCCTGGCGAGGGTGAACGCGAACGGCGCGGCGAGAGCGCCCGGAAGATGGAGTTGCGGGCCGAATAGACTGTCTTCATGGGCTGTGAGCGGGTGCCGGAGGTCGTCATAGTGGACGCACAAAGACCACGCGGAAACCTGTCGTCCTATCCGGATATTTCCGGAATTACTGAAAAATCGAGCAAAGTTGCAAGGAAGTTAGTGATTGCTTTCTGATCCCCGGCTAAATTGGGATCTGTTTCCACCATCCCTCGGATCACCGGGACCAAGGACTTACATACATGTAATATACCCGTAGATTTGGATGTATGAATCAAACCTCGATCGCAAAACTTCGGAACACCCGACACGCTATGATGAACTCTATGATGCTCACAGTCGCTGCCGTCGCGTCGCTCCCGCCGTTGCCCTCCTACTGGGCATGCACGACCTCCGAATCGCTCGCCTTGCCCTTCTGTAACACGGCATTGAGCATCGATCAGCGGGTGGACGACCTCGTCGGGAGGCTGACCCTCGCCGAAAAGGTTGCCATGATCGGCCCGAATGGCACCCTTGGAAATGAGTGCGCCGACCACACGACGGGAGTACCGAGACTGGGTGTACCGCAATGGATGTGGCTCACAGAGACTAATACTGCTGTCAACTCTGCCTGCTTCAAGCCAGGCGTGTGTGCCACCACCTTCCCTGGGCCGATGAACATGGGGGCCTCCTTCAACCGCACGTCTTGGCGTGCCAAGGGTGGCGTGCTCGGCTCGGAGATGCGAGCCTTTCACAATATGAACTGGCAACGCAATATCGGAGATCAGCAACATGCCTCGCTCATCGCCCCTACTGGATTCGGGCCGAACATCAACATCGCTCGTGACCCGCGGTTCGGCCGTTCTTCCGAGCTCCCCGGTGAGGACGAGCGTGATGACCCTCTCATTGCGACTGATTGGGACTGATCGCGACTGATTGCGACCAATTGCGATTGTTCGTCCTCGTCATCAGGGGAGGATCCGCTCCTCTCGGGGACGTACGCGGCTGAGATGGTGAGTGGCATGCAGGAGAAGGACGCGCAAGGCCATCCGAAGATGCTCGCCTATCTCAAGCACTTTACCGCCTACTCTGTCGAGACCAACCGTGGGCACGACAGCTACAATATCAGCCTGCACGACCTGCACGAGACGTATCTGGCGCAATATGAGCTAGCCTTCCTCTCGTCGGGCGCCTCGGGTGCCATGTGCTCTTACAATGCGGTCAACGGAGTGCCGAGCTGCGCCAACGACTACGTGCTCAACACGCTGCTCAAGGGCAAATGGCAGCGTGACGCCATCATCACCACCGATTGCGGCGCGGTGTCCAACCTCCGGGGCCCTCCGGTGAATGCCCCGTCCCCGGAGCACGCGGCTGCGTGGGCACTCAACAACGGCACTGACATCGAGATGGGCTCCGACCTCTTCCCCAATCACCTCATGAGTGCGGTCCAAAAGGGACTTACGACCGAAGCGGCCATCACCGCCGCGGTGCGTGCTCATTGCTACTGATGGCTACTGATGGTCGGGCGTCCACACTCACCTGTCTGAGTGCCTCCCTCATCAGTCTGATTGCCTCCTTCATCAGTCTGATTGCCTCCCTCATCAGTCTGAGTGCCTCCCCCATCAGGTGCGTCGCACCCAGCGTCAGCTCTTCACGCTCGGCCGTTTCGACCCGCCGACGAGCAGGCACGTTGATTGCCACTGATGATCTGCCTTGCATGCAAGTGCTCACCACAGCGCGTTCGACCCGCCGACGAGCAGCCCGTGGACTCAACTTGATGAGACGACCATCAACTCGACAGAGCATCGACAGGTGCAATACGAGGCGGCCCTGCAGGGCCTTGTGCTCCTCAAGAACGACGCCAAGATGTTACCGCTTCGCGCCGGCAGCCGGATCGCGGTCGTTGGCCCGCAAGGCTCCGCCAAGCAGGTGAGTGCTACTGATGACCACTGATGGCCTCTGATGACCTCGCTTATTGCAAGCCTCCACCACGCAGGGCCTCGTGAGTGACTACTATGGCGACGAGATCTGCTGGACCGACGACAAGTGCCACGGTACCGACTGCTTCGACTGCATCGTGTCGATCGCTGAGGCGGTCTCGGCCCAGAATGTGGGGGGCAGGACGACCACAGCCAAGGGCGTCGATGTCGACTCGGCCGACACGAGCGGCATCAATCTCGCCCTTAAGCTCGCGGCGGAGGCGGAGGTTGTGGTGCTCGCCCTCGGGATTGATAAGTCGATTGAGCATGAAGGAATTGATCGGGTGGACACGTCACTTCCGGGACTGCAGGAGTCCTTTGCATTACAGGTGCTCATTGCCCTGGGTTACCCTAGATTGCCCTTTGATTGCCCTTGATTTCCCTTTGCATTACAGGTGCTCGTTGCCCTGGGTTTGCCTTTGTTTGCACTTGATTGCACTTGATTGCACTTGATTGAACTTGATGGCCCTTTGCATTGAGATGTGCTTGCCCTCGGCCCAGCATGCAAGTGCTCACCACGGCGCCCTCTCTCCCCACAGGTGCTCGCCCTCGGCAAGCCGACCGTCCTCGTGCTCACGAATGGCGGGGCGCTCGCCATCGACGTTCTCGTGAGTCGAGCTGAGCCTGCGCCGTACGCGATCGTCGAGGCCTTCAACCCGAACCAAATCGGGGCTGCGGCGCTCGGCGAGACGCTGTTTGGCGGCGCCAATCGGTGGGGCAAGCTGCCGGTGACCATGTACGAGCATGCCTTCATCTCGAAAAAGGAGATGACGGACTTCGACATGTCATCGGGCGTGGGGCGCACTTACCGGTACTACACGGGCATGCCTCTCTACCCGTTTGGCTTTGGGCTCTCGTACACGCAGTTCCATCTGACGTGCCAGGCCAGCGCGGCGCGGCGCTACGGCACGCCTGCCGGCGCCGCCAACTACAGCTACGCATGCAACGTGACGAACCAGGGCTCAATCTCCGGGGACGAGGTACTGATGCTCTACCACTCCGTCGGCGACGCCATCCGCGCTCAGCTCGACCATCCAGCGCCGAGACGGGCACTGATCGACTTCCAGCGGCTGAGCGTCGTCCCGGGCGCGCGCGCGTCCCACCAATTTGAGCTGAGCGAGAAGGATCTCATGATCGTCAACGCGAATGGCGAGAAGGTGCTGTACCCAGGAGAACATCATCTCGTCTTCGCCCGCGGTGCGGCAGGCGTCAACGACGATGACGCGACGTTCATCGTCCAAGCATGAGGCTTGAGGTGTGAACGGGCCTGTACCGGGCGCGGGATCATACATTGCAAAACTAGTTCAACCTCGAACACAACCCGGGAGAGGTGCGGCAGGCCTTGTGTCGACAACGCGCCCTATTGAGCGCCTTCGCCCCTAAAAACGGATAGCCAGGGGGTCCTCATGTGTTTCATGTGCCAATAATTCGTTTCACAGCAGCAGCAGCAGCTACCCGGTAAAAAGACACCGGGGGGAGCCGGGACACACACGGGACACACGGGACACGCGGACGCACAAAGGCACACAGACCAATCTCA
>JWZX01001999.1:0-24388 GCA_001275005.1 Chrysochromulina tobinii | reverse complement strand
GCGGCATCCGTCGACCTCTACAACGAGTCGCATCTGGATAGTGGGGACGGAGAGAGGTGCTGGGCCATCTGGACCCGTGCCCATCCGCGGGCGCCCCCGCTGCCACGGCCCGATACAGCCTGCCGGTGTCGACGGTGCTCGGCCTCTGCGAGTTGCTCCTTCCGTCTGACGCGACCCAATTGAGACTGCCCGCCTCATTCGCAATTGATGCGTGCATGGCGCTGGCCGCTTACCCGCATGCGTGCGTGCGTGCGCGAGTGCTCGGTGTGCTTGACGAGGCGGTCGCGCTCGCGCGCCCGTTCTACCCACGCGTCGTGCGGGCCTCGCTCGAGGTCATCACGTGCCTGCTGGCGAAAGCTTTCCGGAGCGCTTGCTCACTCTCAACGGGCGCGAGCCGCGCGCCCGAGCCGCCGCCGCAGCTGGCGCAGCCGCAGCAGCAGCAGCTCCTGCAGCAGCGGCGGGCGGTGGCGGAGCTGTGCGGCACCACGCTCCGCGAGTGCGCGCCACTATTGCTGCGCGGCATGGAATCTCTCGAGGATGCGCCTCTGGAGGATGCGGCGGCCGCCACGCGCGCCGCCGTCGCCTTCTTGCGCCTTGGCCACCACGTGCACGTGCAAGAGCACCCGGAGGCCCCGTCGGCGCGATCGATCGCCGCGGGGGCGCTCGGGCTCTTTAAGCTGCGGCGCTCGCACCGGCATGCCGATCTGCTGCGACTGCAGGCGCTGCTGCTACCGCTGCTCCCCTCACTGCTTGCGGCACGCCCGATAGCGGAGCTGATGCCAATCTTGAGAGACGCGACGCGCACGTTGCCCTCGACCGACCGACCGACGGGTGAGCCGCTTCTGCTCAAGGGCTTGCGCGATGCCAAGGCGGCTCAAACTCTCTCAGTGTACCTGACGGCGACAGCCGTGCTGCGGTACCAGCCTGCCACAATGCGACTCATGCTATGCGAGCTCATGGCAACGCTGTGCGTGCTCAAGGGCATGGACACCGCTATTCCGCGAACAGTGCGCTCGCTTTCGAATACGCGTGGCAAAAGACGCATTCCAGCCGGCACACGGCACGCATGTGGGGCGTTCTCGGGATGGAGCAAGTGTTCGGTTCGTACGAGTGTCAGCGTGCGTCGTCGTGCGCGCTCTCCATGCTCCTCGGGCACGGTGTGTTAGGGCATGAGCCACTCTCGGTGTGTGAGGTCGCGTGAACGGTTTCTTGGGTGGAAAGGCCGCGTCCAGCGGTTCACAGATCAGAAATTAAAGCCTTGCTTGTCCCGCTACGCGGACGAGGGGCGGTGAAAGGCGAGGTGGTTGCACGGGTTCAGACCCGGGGTTGACCCGGGGTATGGCGACTCTGAACCGTGTCTGTGAGCGCGGCACGCGTTGCATGTCGCGAGCATGAGAATGAAGCGAGTGTGACGTGTGCGAGGTGTTGTCCTTCACGCTCTTCTGTGCGTGTTGGTGTGTTGTGTCCTTCACGCTTTTCTGTGCGTGTTGGTGTGTTGTGAATGAAACCCGCCACCGACACCAGTCCCAGAGCATGGCAAATGCCCAGAAGATGCTCCAAAGGGCCAAGAACGCCATAGCCAAGCCGCTCGACCGCGAGGGCCTCCTTTCCGAGCACGAAGCGCTCTCGCTCGTGCGCGAGTCGCCCAGCGACCCCTCCGTCCTACTTTGGGTGGATGAGTGCCTGGAGCTGCTCGTCGACAGCCTCATGTGCCCCAGCAGCCCGCCCGGGGATCTGCTCACTCCGATGATCCGTTGCATCGGCGTCGCTTCCGAAGTGGTGCACCTCTGCCTCCGGCGGCCACAGATCCCCCGCAGCAACTTGCCAGCTGCTCCGCCTCCGTCTTCCGTGGAAGCCACGCCGGCGTCGCCGACGTCGCCGGCGCCTGCGACGCCAGAGGCGCCCGCGCAGCGCTGGCTCGCACTCCTGAGCCGCATCCTCGATCCGCAGAGCCCGCTCTGGGCGCACGTGACGCACCGCGATCTCGGGGGCCTGCCAAGCGCAAGCAATCGCGGACCGAAGACCCTCCACGCACTCGCCGCCGACCTCACGGGCGCGGGCTGCATCGAGACGCTGCTCGGCCTGCTGCGCGAGCCCGCCCCCGCGCCGAGTGCATCCTTTGCGCCCCCTGCAGCCGGCGGCGACGGCGCGGGCGGCGCGGGGGCTCCCTCAGCCTCGAGTTCGCCGTCCACGGTCGGATCGGCCACGACCGTCTCGTCGGTGCCGCCGGTGGAGCCCGCGCCCAGCGCCAAGGGCGGCGTCAAGGTCGGCGCCGGAGCGGGCTCCGCCGGTGCGGCAGCGGCGACGGGCGAGGGCACGCCAAATGCTCTGATGAACGTGGACCTAGTTGAGGGCATCGTCGTCGCTCTTTCCCAAGTCGTGATCAGCGCCGCCGCCGCCAACGTGGCACCGGCGGCGGGCACGCTCTTGCGGGCCTCAAAGCTGGCGGCGCAGGCCATCGGGCGCATCGAGCTCAAGCGGCTCAAGCGCACGGACGGGCAGCGGCTCGTGCTGGCGGTTCAGCGGCTGCAACTGCTCGTGCCGCAGGACAGCCGTGACGCGGCGCTCGCGGGCTTCGGCGCGCTGGTGCCGCTGCGGGTGGCAGTGGCCGCACGCAGCCTGAGCTCGCCCATCCTCGAGCTCCGGCTGTGGGCTGTGAAGGACCTCGCCCTCCTCATAGGGCAGGCCTCGCAGCTCGCCGCGAGCACAATCGATGTGGAGACGGGCCAGGCGCCCGTCGCTGTTGCGGATGCGATCTTGCGTGAGCGCGTGCCCAGTCTGCTCGTGGGCGATGCCGCCCATGAGGAGGTGCTCAGCCGCGCCGCACCCCTCTTCACCTCTCTCCTGCTGACGCAACGGCTCGACGAGGCCGCCCTGCGCGGCCTCTGGCAGGCGCCTGCGACCAAATCGAGCGCCGTTGCAGCGGCGGCCACGTCGCTGCTGGCCGAGCTCCTTCGTCACCCGAAGTGCCCTCCCGCCCTCCACATCGCGCTACTCGAGGCGGTCGGCGCCGCGTGCATGCTCCACCTCTCCGTGCGTGGCTAGACCCCCTTACCTTTACCTTCGGCGCACTGGCTGACCTTCTGCGCACAGACCCCTACCTTCTCTGCGCACAGCCGCCCCTACCTTCTGCGCACTGGCTGACCGCCGCCCCACCTCCCGCTGCCCCACCCCCCACCGCGCGCCCAGGTGGGCCTGGCCGCAGTGCTTGCGTCGCTCACGCGCATCTACACCGCCCTGCCATCCGTGGTTTCAGACCGATGGACCCTGCTCCTGTGGACTCTGCTCGGCACGCTCCCGACAAACACTCCCGCGGCCGCCGCCACCTCGCTGCGCGCCGCGCTGCTGACCTCGCTGCGCGCGGGCACCCCCGAGCAGCGGACGCAGGCGGTCACGATCGCCCTGCGCCCCGTCCAACGTGCGTGCTGCCTCGCACCTAGCGGCTCTTCGCGCCCGACGCACTGGCGCCAGGGCTCCAATGGGGGCTCAGGCGGCGCCTCCACACGATTCGGCGCTCTGGGCATCGGCGCCGGCGGGACGGCCGAGGGCGCAACGCCCGTGGCGATTGCCACGAGCCCCGGCTCCGGCATGTTGGCGGGGTTCGGCAAGGGCGGCGACAAGAAGGGCGAGCTACCCGTGGCGCTTGCGGCGGCTGGCGACTCGCTGCCGCTTGGCACGGCTCTCGAGCTCCTGCGTGCGATCGCTGAGAGCGACCCGACGCGGCCCGAGGCGTCGCGAGAGTCGCTCATCATGCAGCTGGAGCCGCGCCTCGGGCTCATGAGCCTCGCGCAACAGCTCGTCGCCACGCCCATCACCGCCGATGCGCTCCTCGTCGACCTGCCCGACGCACGCGCCGACGGCGACGCGGCCGGGACGGGTGCGGTCGGAGTTTCGTCAGTGGACGAGGCGGCCAAGAACCCGAGCACCGCCGGGGCCGCCGAGGCCGCAAGCGGCGCGACGACCGAGGCGGACTCGGCCTCCAAGGCGGCAGGCGAGGGCGGCGGCGCTTTGAGGCCGTCCTCCTCGGCCGGCGGCAGCAGCAGCGGAAGCGGCGGCGCTGTCTCAAGCGGCCACAAAGACACGGCTGCCGTTGATGGTGGTTCGCAATCGGAGCCGCTCTCGCCCCTGATGGCGGCTGTGCTCGCGCGCTTGCAGTTCCTGAGCTTCGTGGCCGCGGAGACGAGGACGTACATCTCACGGCTCGCACTCGAGAATGCTTGGCAGGCGATGCCCACGGCCGAGGCGCAAGAGGCGCTGCTGCTCTGGCTGCCCTCGGCACTCCATTCGCTCTCGCCCGATGCGCTCAGCTTTGGCTACTGCGAGCTGCTCTTGCGCGAGCTGCGCTGGGACACCCTCACGGTGCGACAGTACGAGGCCTTCGAGGCGCTCTACCGGCATCATCACGTGTCCAAGGGCAGCCTTCGCTACGCGGCCCCGAATGGCGACGATCCCCAGGCGGCGGGCGGGTCGGCGCTCGGCTTTCTGGCGCGGCTCTGGCGCGCGAGGCCGCAGTCCCGCTACGACGGCTCGGCACCGCATGTGCTCTCGCATCTCTCCGCCGAGGCGTACCCGTCGACGCTCCAGGGCACGCAGCAGCTTTGGCTGACGGTCGCGTGTGCTCCCGAGGAGACCGCGCGCATTGCGCTGCCGCTGCTCGTGCAGCTGCATCTGTCGCCGGCAGCGCACCTTGACCTGAGCGTCGTGCGCCAGGAGCTGCTCCAAGGCTGCTTCCACGCGCTGCAGCGGCTGTGCGCACAGAATGCGCCGGCCGAGACGCAGGCTGTGACGTGGCGGCCCGAGCCGGAGATCTTCGCTTCGCATGCGGCCAAGGCGCGAAAGTCGGCACCGCCCGCGCGCGCTCAGGCCCAGGTGCGGCTGCTGCTTGAGCTTCTCGATGAGTTCATCCGCGCGTGCGGGGAGGCGCGCAAGGTCATCCCGCACCAGGCGTCGTGGCGCGGTCAGTCGTGCGCGCTCGCGGTCACCATCGAAAACCTCGCGGGAGCCGCCGGCGCGTCGGGCGTGGCTGCCTCGGGCGCCGCCGCCGCTGCTGGTACGCCGGTGGTACGAGTGGGCGGCGGCGGCGGCGAGGGCAGCGGCGGCGGCGTCGGCGTCGAGGACGGCAGTGCCGAGGGCAAGCTCGAGCTACTCGTGCATGATAACCTGACGCTCGGCTTGCTGCGCCAGCGCCTCAAGCGCGAGCTCGTGGCCGCGGGCCTTCCCAGGGTCTCGTATGGCCAACTGCAGCTTCTGAGACTCAAAGTGAGTGGTACCGGCACAGCCCACCCCTCGAAGGGCTCGACGGCCGCGCTGCCCATGGGCGCGCGCCAGGCGACCTCGGCCATGGCCGCCACTGGCTCAATCGCCACGCCCTTCCTTCCAGCCGGCGCGGCCTCGCCACTGCAGCCCTGGGGCGTAGGCGCCGTGGCGGGCATCCAGGCGGCCGCCACCACGCCGATGGCCCATTGGGAGCGGAGCAGTGGCGGCACCGGTGGCGACTGGGTGTTGCTTGAGGGCGAGGTGCGTACGCTGCGCGAGCTCGGTGTCGGCGATGGGCACGCGCTGCTCGCACGCATCCTACCAGCCGCCAGCAGCAGCCTGCCCGCTGACCCGTCCTCGAAGAAGGTGTCCGAGGGCAGCGCCGTTGCGGGCGCGGTCAAGGGCGAGAGGCTTGAGGGCAAGTACCTGTCGCTGCCGCCCGTGATGATCTCACGCTCGAATGCGTACATGGCGTGCCTCTTCGAAGTCATCCACTCGTTCCAGCGGTGCCCGGCGGTGGTGGCCCAGGCGTGGGACCTCATCATGCGCGTACCAACCAACAGCCAGAGCCTCGCGCACCTCGCGCACCCGGAGAGTGTGCGCTGGGAGGCGGAGATGGCCCAGGCGCACACGCAGCCGATGAAGCTGCTCTACTCTCTGCAGATAGCTCGCTCCCGCCTACTGCCCGCCTACCTGCCTGAGCCGCATGCGGCCGCGGTCTCGGCGATGGCGCAGTGGAAGACGGCCTTCATGGCGTGCGGCTTCCGCCCGCTCTTTCGCGCCTTTATCGACCTCGGCGCCACGCGGCCGCGCGACATGCTGCATGCGACGCTGCTCGCCACCTCACTCGCCATCGTGCGAGCCTCGTTAGTGGGCTATCTGCACTCGAACCGACCGTCGAGTGCGTCCAAGCGGCGCGCCGCGCGCCAGAGCGGGGAGCTCCCACAGCACCTACAGCCGGGTGCCTCAGTCACGTCGGCTGCGCCCAAGGCGAGCCTGCCGCCCAGAGAGTTCACTGCGAGCCAGCCGTTGCGTTCGATGGACTCGTGGCGCCGAGGGCCTAGCGAGGTGCTCGAGACGGCGCCCGCCCACCCCTGAGGACCTCTGATGATTGCCTCGGATTGCATGCTGATGGCCTCCCTCGTTGCATGCAGGTGCTCGATACGGCGCCCGACAGCCGCACGCCTTCACGGCCGACGGTGTCGGTAGAGCTCAAGCGCGAAGGCTCCATCTCGACCGCCATGCTGCGCGGCTACTCGATCCGAAAAGCGGGGAGCAGCAGCAGCAGCGACAGCGCGTTCGGCGGCGGCAACAGCATCCACCCAGTGGCGCCCGCGATGGCGCCCTCGCCGCTGCCCTTCACGCTCCACCTGAGCGCCGTGCCGAGCGCCTCCTCCGAGACGGGGGCGCCCGGCACGGCGCTCGGCACGGCCGACGGGCTGGGCGCCATGCTGGGCGCCTTCGGCGAGCGCGAGGGCGGCAGCTCGCCCGCGAGCGCGCCCAACAGTGCGGGCGAGCTCTCTCCGCCTCTGTCGTCGACCTCCCCCGGGCTCCATCCCACGCCGCCGGCGGTGGGCGGCGCGAGCGGCATCGAGGGCCCCGAGGCGCGCGAGTTTTGGGAGTTGGCTCGGCTGCTGCTCCGACTGATGACACAGCCGCGCTCGGCCGCCGCCGTACCCTCAGAGCTCGCGCGCCAGATGGCGCTCGACCAGCTCAAGTTGCTCGATGCGATCCTATGCTGTCATCCTCAGCTGCTGCCAAAGTTCCTCAGCCTACCGGAGCTGCCGCACGCGCTCTCGCTCAACCTCCTGCGCGCACCACATCCCAATGTGCGCAAGCAGACCGCCCTCTTGTTGATGCACTTGATGCTCGAGGTGACGCCGCCGCATGGCGACTCGACGAGCGACACGCTGCTGCCGCAGCTGCAGCGGCTGCTGCCGGAGGCGGTGAGTCAGCCGCACGCTTCCACAGAGTACTTTGACCTGATCGAGACGCTCGTGCGCTCCTCTCCCACTAAGTCGGCGTCCGCGTTCCAGATGCTCCCGCCCTCGCACTTCGGCGCACTCGGCCACTCCGCCGCCAGCAGCAGCAGCAGCCTCGATTGGCAGAGCCAGCCGTCCGACACGGGCAGCGAGGCCGGCGAGTGCGGCGCCGTCCCGAGCGGCGCCGTCCCGAGCGTCGCGCGCCAGCATGCGTCGCTCTGCCGCGCCGTGTTGGGCGAGATGCTCCCGAGCCTCGGACCGGCGCTCGGGACGGCGCCCGCACGCGCGCTCGTGGCCCTGGGCTCGCGCTGTGATGAGCGCGTGACGCTCGGGCTGCTCCGCCTGCTCGAGGCTCTCGGCGCGTGCTCCAATGAGTGCAACGCGCTGCTCTCCGCCCACCTGGGCGAGCTGATCTCGATGTATCTGGTCACCGAGGCGCGTGCGCAGCCGCCGACAGCCGTGCGCCACGCGTGCCTGAGCATGCTGCAGTCAGCGTGCCGCCGCTTGCCGAACCTGCTCGCGGTGCTCGATCCGCTCGATGCGATCCATGCGGCCAACCGGCGCGCGGAATGGTCGATCACGCCAGCGTCCGAGATGCGTCGACAGCACGCGGGCATCGTCAACCAGGGCGCCACCTGCTACATGAATGCGACGCTGCAGCAGCTCTTCATGGTGATGACCCCTGATGACCGCTGATGGCCTCTGATTGCCTCTCGCGCCACATGAATGCGACGCTGCAGCAGCTCTTCATGGTGCCCACCTTCCGCGACGGGCCTGATTGCTTCCCTCATCTGATGGCACTCCTGATTGCCGCCCTCATCAGGTGCCCACCTTCCGCGACGGACTCCTCGCGGCCGCGCCGCCCCCCGAGCAGCGCTCCGAAGTCCTCAATGAGATCCAGCGTGCCTTTGCGCACCTGCGCGACGGGCTGCGACCCACGTATGACGCCAAGTCGCTCGTGGGCGTCTGTGCCGCGCTGGGAATGACTTACAGCCCGTCACAGCAGAACGACGCGGCAGAGTTCCTGATGCTTCTCGTCTCCCACCTCGAAGATGCACTCAAGGGCACGCGGCACGCGCCGCTCATCCGGCGCGAGTTTGGCGGCAAGCTGGCTCAGCAGGTGATCCCTGATGGCCTCTGATGGCCTCTGATGACCTCTGATAGCCTCTGTTGACCTCTGATGACCTCTGATGACCTCTGATGACCTCTGATGGCAGGTGATCTACGAGTGGAACGGCGTGCGCAAGGTCTCCGAGCGTGAGGAGGAGTTCATCACCATCGAGCTCGAGGTCAAAGGGCACTCGACCATCGCCCAAGGATTCAAGGAGCTCATCGACGGCTCGAGGCTCGAGGGCGAGAATCAGTACCAGCTCGACAGCGGCGAGAAGGTGGATGCGCAGAAGCGCATCTGCCTGGGCGAGCTGCCACAGACGTTGATCATCCAGCTCAAGCGCTTCCAGCTCGACTATGAGACGATGCAGAACATCAAGATCAACTCACGCTGCGAGTTTCCCACAGTGCTCGACCTCGAGCCGTATACGAAGGCCGGGCTGGAGGCGCGCGCGGCTGGACGGCCGGGCTGCCCGCCGGAGCCGTATGAGCTCGTTGGCGTGCTCGTGCACACGGGCACCTCCAACTTCGGCCACTACTTTTCGTACATCAAGGCGCGCGAGGGCGCGTGCCAGTGGCACACGTTCAACGACACGACGGTCAGCGCCTTTGACGAAGCGCAGATCGGCGAGATGTGCTACGGCGGTGAGCGCACACTCCCCTCTGGACAGACGAGCGAGAAGGTGCAGAATGGCTTCCTCCTCTTCTACCGGCGAGCACCCGTCACCCAAGGCACCGCGCGCAAGACGCATCGGCGCTCGGGCTCGGCGCCGCCCGCGGGGTTCGCCCGCGGCGCCGCCCGCGACTCGGCCAGCCGGCCCACGACGGCGCTCGGCGCGGACGACCTCATTGGCGGCACGCCAACGAGTGCGGTGAGCATCTCGCGCGGGTCTCCGCGAGATGACGAGCTCCCGCCGCCCTTTACGTCGTCGCCGCAGCCGTCGCCGCTCGTGCAGCCGATGTTGGGCGCCGGCAGCCTGGCTGCGGACGCTCCCGCGCTCGCGCTGCCCGTGCCGCTCATGGTGCCGCTCACTCCGCCGCCCAAGCAGCCGCTGGGCACCCAACGTGCAGGCAGCATCAGCCCCGACGGAGCCCACGATGGCGCTCGTGGCGAGGATCCGGGCGGCAGCTCGTTGCTGCCGGCTGTGCTGGCGCGGGCGACGGCGCCGAGCACCATCATCGGCGACTTGTCCGCTGACCCGGGCACCGCTGCTTCCACGAGCGGCGGCGCGCCGCCCATGCCTGCGAATGAGGCGGAGCGTCAGGCGGTTCTCGCCTCCGTACACGCGGCGAATGCAAAGCTGCTCCTGCGCCAGCATCTGTACGATCCAATGTACATCAAATTCCTCCTCTCGCTCGCGCAGGCGGCGCAAAAGGGGCCCCTCCGCGCAATCGAGGCCACGTCACCCGAAGGCTACCCCACCGAGCGCCGTGCCGAGCGCCGTGCCGGGATCGCCACTGCAACCTCCGCCGCTATGAGCATCGACGGCGTGTCCCCGGACGACGTGGCGCTGTGGCGCACGCTCCCCGCGCCGCCGCCCTCCCGCCCCTCTCCGCTGCTCAGCCGCTTCTTACCACCGCTCGAGGGGACTGCCGACAAGAGCTGCAGCGACGGCGCCAACGCCGAGCCGGGCGCCGAGCCGGGCGCGAGCCGAAGCGCCGTCGGCGGCCGCATCGTGCCGGCTGACGCGCCCAAGATCCCAAGGCCAACACCGGTGGGCACGGCCGACGCGTGCGTGGCGCGATCAGGCGACGGCTGGTCGCCGAGTTGGGCGCCGGGTGGCGGGCCCTCGCTACAGGTGCGGCTGCTGCAGCTCTGCGGCCGCTTCTTCTTTGACCATCTGATCCGCCTCTGCCCGGCGCTGCTCGAGCCGCACATCACCTCCGGGACAGGCTGGCTCTCCGCGCTCGAGTCTGCGTGCGATCGATCGCTCGAGGGAGCCGTCTGGCTACTTCACGCGCTGCTGGCCCCCTACCCGAGCAGCGCCACCGCCACCGCCACCGCCACTGCCGGCGCCGCCATCGCCGCCACCGCCGCCACCCCTGCTGCCGCGCCACCCGCCTTGGCCGAGGCGTCTGCGGCGAGTGCTTCTTCGAGCGCGGCCGCCACTGGCACGGCGACGGCGCTGGCCGCGGCTCCCGGTACCTTGAGCCCAAGGCCAATTAGCGAGGCGGAGGAGCAGGCAAAGGCACTCGCAAGCGGCGGTGGCTCAGGTGGCGGCTGCTGGCTCCTCTCGGCCCTCTTTGACTGTCAGTCGGCGCCCGCGCGCACGGTGATTGTCACCTTCATCAGCCGGCTCGTGCAGCGCGTCGGCGCGGTCGAGGTGGCGGCCGCCAACCAGCCAGCGAGTGCTACCGAGGGGAACGCCCACTGCGGCGTGCCCGCTGGCGGCGTGCCGCTCACTACAGCGCTCACGCAGCCGCGCTTCCACACGACTCGATTCGTGCGCGGGCTGCTCGAGGTTGGGCTGCCCCACGCGGCCGTGCACTGGGGCGACGCCGCCCCCTTTTGCGAGCTCATACGCACCCTTGTGCTGCTGCCCGGGCCGGTGGGCGTGCAGCTCGCCCCAGCCTGGCGCATGCATGGCGGGCTCGCCGCACTCGCCGCGTACATCATCGGCGAGGGCGCCATCGAGATGCCCGAGCAACTTGGCGAGCCGATCATGGGCTTCCCGCGCCCACAGCGCGGCGCGTCGCCGCCTCGCTCCACCTCGCAACTGGCGAACAATGAGGGCGGTGCAGCCATCCTGGAGGCGATTGCCGTGCTCCTCGAGAGCGCTGTAGTGCCACCTTCCGCCGGGGGCGCCGACGGCGCGGGCGCGACGGGCGCGGCAGAAGCGGCGGAAGCGGCGAAAGGGACGGAAGCGGCGGAAGCGGCGCCGGGGACGGAGGGTGGTGCGGAGGGTGAGGGTCTCTGGGGAAAGGAGGGCGAGGGGCTCGGTGCGCCGACCGAGAGGGCGCTGGAGCCGTCGCCATCCGGTGGTGCGATGAGCGAGGCCAGCCCTACCTATGAGAGCGCGGATGGCGCCGCGTCGGTCCTTGACGCCCGGGAGAGCGGCGCGAAGGGCGTCGTGGCGGCGGCCGCGGTGGCGCTGGCGCTGCCTGCCGAGCCGGCCCATCGAGGTGTGAATATTCACACCTCGCTGCCTGCCGAGCCGGCCCATCGAGGCGTGAATATTCACACCTCGCTGCCTGCCGAGCCGGCCCATCGAGGTGTGAATATTCACACCTCGCTGCCTGCCGAGCCGGCCGGCCTCACCTCTGGCTCGAGCTCGTCCATGGCCACCTCGATGGCTGTGAAGATTCACACCTCTGGCTCGAGCTCGTCCATGGCCACACCGATGGGCATGGCGGCCTCGTCCAGCGCCGCGATGGCTGTGAAGATTCACACCTCGATGGTGGCCTCGCCCAGCCCGCCCGCCGTCTCGGCCGCGCCGGATCTGATCGCCTCGGCCGCATTCGTCAACTCGGCGGTGCGCATCTGCCTACGCGTAGGGGGCGAGGGGCTGGAGCCCATGCACCGAGCGCTCGAGCTGTGCTGCCACGGCGCGGCGGAGCGAGCGGCAACTGTGCTTCAGGCGAACCTGGCGGCGCTGCGCTCGGAGTCCGAGGCGGTCGCGCACGCGCACGCGCAGGTGCTCGTGCGGCTGCTCACCAAAGTCGACGACGAGCTCATCGCGACGCGCTGCGCGATGGCGCTCCGGATACCGCACGGGCTCCTCGCTCTCATCAAGGAGCTCGTGCAGACCAACCCGCCCGCCGAGGCGGCCAGCCGCGCCGAGGTCGAGGCCGAGGCCGAGGCCGCCAACGGAGGCTCACCGCCGAGGATGAGGCCGTTCAGTGAGGCGGCGCGCACCTTCCTGTGCCTGCGTGTGCTCCTCGAGCTGCACGCGTCGGGCGGCACGGTGGCCACGTGGCTCGAGGAGACGCTCGCCGTCTCCGACGTGGCCGAATTCCTCAACTGGCTCAAGGAGACGAGCCGTACCGCCGCACTCGGCAAGCCTTCCTCGGCGCGCGGCTTCCTGGGCGTGCCGCGTATCAGCACGCGCCCGCGCTACGAGCGCTCCGACGAGCAACAAGCCGCACTCGACCAGCTCAAGGCGCTCGAAAAGGCCCTCGAAAAGGCCCGAGCGGCGCGGCTCAAGAAGACGCCGCGGTGAGACGCCCGCTCGCAGGGCGACGACGTGGTCCCTGCCGCACCTTATTATGGAGATTGAAGCTGATGGGCGAGGTGTGTTTCTAGTGTTTGTGTGTGTTCCCACGTTTGCCACGTGATGTCTGATGACGGAGTGAAACGGATGCGCCGCGATGATCGTATAGTAACTTCTTAACACGACTCACGTCACACCGCACGTGCGGTGCGAGGTGGGCGCCGCGTTCATTCCATCATCGTCATCGTTAGGGTCCACAGCATCATTTAAGGATACCTTATCGAGGCTATCCTCAATCCTGATTCGATTTGTGATTTGCGATGAAACAAGACTCAAGTCTCAAGAGATGAAGACCTCAATGAGATGGCACCAAGAGAGCACGAGAGAAGTAGACACCAGGTCCGGTCACCGCACGGCGCACCGTGGCTCCGCGGAGCGGCGGCCGGGTGGGGGGTGCCACCGGGGGGCGGAGACACTCACGATTCACACAAACACAGACACGCCTCTAGGGTCAGAACGAAACTTTTTCTCTTTGCCTCGTTGGCAAGAGCCCTTCGTCCGAAAGGTTTACGAAGCTAACCCTCATGTTCTAAGCACTCAGAACGGTCGCACATCGCGGCGCTGACCCCAAACTTGGAATCTACAAAAACGGCAATTTTTTTGTTTTCGCGGCACGATCGCGTCGAGGCACCGGCGGATGGTGGTGCCGCCGCCAGGCGCGCAAGCGAGAATGCCCAGCCAATCCATTTGCCTGGAAACGTGCGGCGTCTACGCCTCCGATGGCAACTGCGACGACGGCGGCTTTGGAAACGAGCACTCGCACTGTGCACTCGGCATGGACTGCACCGACTGCGGCCCTCGGGTGGTGCCGCCGCCCGCATCACCTTCGCCGCCCTCGTCACCGCCCGCGCCGCCCTCGCCACCCTCGCCGCCGCCAGAGCCACCCGCGCTACCCGCACCACCCTCGCTGCCCGTATCGCCCGCTGCAGGGATCTTCACCTGCGCGAGCACCTCTGCAGTTATCACCATGGATGGCAAGTTTCAAGCGGCCACGACAAGCAGCGGCTACATCGTCTTTGCGCCGTGGAACGCCGACTGTGTGGGCGTCTTCGACCCCATAACCACCACGTTTTCGTGCCCGAGTATCGCGGCGGCCATCACCATGGATTACAAGTTTGCCGGCGCGGTCGCCACGAGCAACGGCCACGTTGTCTTCGAGCCTTACAATGCCGACTGCGTGGGCGTCTTCAACCCGGCGACCAACGCCTTCTCGTGTCCAAGCATCGCAGCGGTCACCACCATCGGCGGAAAATTTGCCGGTGCGGCCGCCATGAACAATAGTCTTGTCGTATTTGCGCCGCACCAAGCCGACTGTGTGGGCGTCTTCAACTCGGCGACCAACGCTTTCTCGTGCCCTGTCATCTCGGCGGTTATCACGATGGGCACCAAGTTTGCCGGTGCGGTCGCGACAAGCAGCGGTCGCGTCGTCTTCGCGCCGTGGGACGCCGACTGCGTAGGGGTCTTCGACCCTGCGACCAACGACTTCTGGTGCCCGGACATCTCGGAAGTCATTGCCATCGGTGGCAAGTTTGCCGGTGCGGTCGCCACGGGCAGCGGTCGTGTCGTCTTCGCGCCTAGCTACGCCAACTGCGTGGGCGTCTTCGACCCTGCGACCAACGCTTTCTTGTGCCACAGCATTGCGGCGATCATCACCACGGCCTACAAATTTGCCTTTGCTGCATTAATGAGCAGCGGCCTCGTCGTCTTCTCGCCGCACAATGCCGACTGCGTGGGCATCTTCAATCCGGCGACCAACGCCTTCTCGTGCACGGACATCTCCGCGGTCGTCACCATGGACAGCAAGTTCACCGGTGCGGCCGCGACGAGCAGCGGCCGAGTCATCTTCGCGCCTCACGACGCCGATTGCGTGGGCTCGTGGTCCTTCCCGCTGCCGCCGCCGTTGCCACCACCGCCCTCACCGCCGCCCGCGCCGCCTCCCTCACCACCATCTCCTTCGCCGCCACCGCCGATTCCGTCGCCTCCAGCGCCAGCGCCTCCCTCACCACCACCCTCGCCGCCATTCCCACCGCCGCTCGCCGGTAGCATTTCAGCCTCCCTTTCCGAGAACGCCGATGATGAACTGCGAATGTGGCTCCTTGTGCTTTTGGCCGTTGCGGGCGTCTTCGCGATCCTCTCTGCAGGCTTCGTATTGGGCCGCTTGCCGAGGTGCATTTGCGGCCCGCCGCCCATGCCGCCATCTGTGGTGGTGCAGTCCGTGGGCATCTCTGTGACGTCGACTGCACGCCACACTCGATGCAAGGTGTATGACCAAGTGGCAGTGGTCGACTCCGCCTCCTCCATCTCCACGTCCACTAGGTCAGACAAGCGTGTAGACATACATGTACATAAGATCTGAGTCCTCCACTATCTTTTCCTCTATTTAAGACACCCAAAGCTCCTTTCAAAGCACACCGGGGCCTCATCTCACTTTTACCACGACCCGCAGCCGAGCGGACACAGTCGACGTGGTGGGTGCTAGACCTGACCTCAGAACCGCTCCACAAACACAGACACATCTCTAGGGTCAGGACGAAACTTTTTTCTCTTCTACCCTCATGTTCTAAGCACTCAGAACGGTCGCACATCCACGCGGCGCTGACCCCAACCTTGTAATCTACGCGACAGCACTCTCAAACCCCTCAAGCATCAGCTCGAGCAGCCACTTGCCGCAGCCGGGGAGTGCGGCCGCGACGAAGCGACGAGCAGCGGCCGAGTCATCTTCGCGCCTCACGACGCCGATTGCGTGGGCTCGTGGTCATTCCCGCTGCCGCCGCCGTTGCCCTAGGCTTGAAGTTGAACGTTTCGTATCGCTCCACGGCCGGCCTGCGCATGGGCTCGTACCGCTCCGGTGGCGAAGCAGTGCTCTTCTCAGACTCTAAGCTTCCGGCGGCTGCTGAACATCGTTACCGACCATGTGCATTTGACTCCGCAGCAACACCGGAGCGTTGCATGCAACCGTTTTGTGTAACTGTTTACCAAAAGTTCCTGGATTGCTGCACCCTGCGATGGCCGCGGCCCCGGCCGGCCGGACGTCCATGCAGGCACCCTCCACTCGATACATCCATGCCGCAGTGGTCGGGATCCAGCCCAGTCGCAGATCGGGCTGTTCCGAGTCCACGCCTCGGCTTGCCCGCCTTCTCTTCCTCGTCGTGACAAATGGCACAACTGCGCTGGCACTCTTCCGTCCTGTCGTGCTCGCATCGCCAGTGGTGTTGAGACTACCACCTCTCGAGCCAGCGCTGCCGCCACCTGCATCGTCATCAAGTAGCCCGACTCTCAGGCAAGCCGTGGCTCGACGCACACAGTCGACGGACGCGAACGGGTGCTGGTGCGCCAATACGTGCCGATATGCCCACGACAACCTCTGCGACGACGGAGGCCCGATGGCCCCCTACGACGAGTGTGCCTTCGGGACCGACTGCGCCGACTGCGGTGCAAGATGCAGGCCACCGCCGTCGCCGCCTAAGCAGCCTCGGCCGTCGCCGCCGCCGCCATCTCCACCGCCGCCGATCCCTCCGCCTCCGCCTTCACCGGAACCAAGCCCGCCACCTCCGAGCCCGCCTCCATCGCCGCCGCCGCCCTCTCCGCCGTCCCTTGTGCTTTTGGCCGTTGCGGGCGTCTTCGCGATCCTCTCTGCAGGCTTCGTATTGGGCCGCTTGCCGAGGTGCAGTGCGTCGATCGCGCCCATGCCATCTGTGGGAGTGCAGTCCGTGGGCATCTCTGTGACGTCGACTGCACGCCACACTCGATGCAAGGTGTATGACCAGGTGGAAGCGGTCGACTCCGCCTCCTCCATCTCCACGTCCTCCACGCAGACAAGCGTGAAGCGTGTAGACATACATGTACATAAGATCTGAGTCCACCCCTCTATCTTTTCCTCTATTTAAGACACCCAAAGCTCCTTTCAAAGCACACCGGGGCCTCATCTCAATGGCCGACCATGGTGCTTTGTGGCCGGGTGCTATAGAGGCGGCCCCGTTGCATGCTTTTCAACACAACGCGCGCACAACCTACGGACCCCCAAGCCGTAACGAAATGCGGCTCTTTTTGCTTCTTGGGGGGCTCTAAAAACGTAACATGTATTGTACTGGTAAGCCAACACGGCGCTTTTTTGAGTCGACGTCGCCCTCTCGTCGTCGCCGGCTTCCCTGCTTATCAGGCGTCCAAGGAAGATATGAGCCAGAAGAAGGGTCCGCCGGTGCACCAAAACCGCGAGAAGTGGGTTCCCGAACGCGCTGACAAGCATAGTTCGATGAGAGAAAAAGTGGAACGGGACCTGGCTCAACCTGGCGGCGGCGTATGCCAGAAGTGCCGCGATGTCATCCAGTGGAAGAAGGATTATGGCAAGTACAAGCCACTCAGGGCACCGGCAAAGTGTACGCATTGCAACCAGCGCGTGATCACGCATGCGTACCATATGCTGTGCCTCGGCTGTGCGAACTCCAAGAATGTGTGTGCCAAGTGCGGCGAGGACAGACCCCTGCATGAAGAGGATCCGTGCGAAGGTAAGCCCAAGCCGCCCTCGCCCGACGAGCTTGCGCTGATGAACGAGCGGCAGCGGCGAACCGCCATCCGTAAGTATGAAAAGGCGTTGGATGATGAAAAGGCGGCCAAAAGGGCGGCCATGCAGGGGATTACGGTCGAGGAATTACGACAGAGAGAAGCAGCGGAAAGGGAGGCGCGTGGTCAACCGATTGCGGAGCTTGTGCAGGACGTGGACAAAATGTTGCATCCAAAGCTGTTCCGAGCAGCGCCGCCACCAACAGCACCGCCAGTCGCGCCAGCGCCGCCCACGACAGCGCCGCCACGCCCCACGGCGACGACAGCGGAGAGTACGTACGCAAGCCTCGAGAAGATGGGGCACCCGGCGTCGCTCTGCGCGCCCGTAGACGCGAGCGATCAGGCGCGCTGGAGCGACCGCGACAATGAAGGGCGCACCGACGACGAGGACGCGGAACTGCCTACTATGGATTCAACGGGTCTCGGCCACCAGAGTCGCGTCGCAGCCGTCAAGCAGGCAGTGCCGGTGGCCAAGACAGGGCGGAAGGCCAAGGCGTCGGTGATCAACGACGACGATGACGCCGCAGTGGCGGCTGTGGAGGCGGAGGCAGCTAGTGACGAGGACGAAGACGACGACGACGAGGACGAGGACGAGGAGGACGAGGACGAGGACGAGGACGAGGACGAGGACGACGATGAGGACGAGGATGAGGACGAGCAGACACTTTTTGAGCAGCTCGCGTCGCTTTCACACTCTGTGGGTGCGGCCGCCCTCGTCCGGCAGCGCTATCCACACGTGACCGCCGCGAGCCTGCCGGTGGCCGAGCTGGGCTTTGATGCCCTCGTGGAGCGACTCTCGTGCGAGGGGGAGGCAGCGGCGGCAAAGGCGGACGCGATGACGGATCGGGTGGCTGCGGTCCTCGAGCGTGCGAGCGCCAGCTTTGGAGACGCGGCCGACGCGACGGCCGCGCTCGCGATGGCGCTCGAAGTGCGCTTCTACCTGCTCAGTTGCGGGGAGGAGGCGGCTGCGGTCGCAGAGGCTGAGGCCGTCGCGCTTGTCAGCTGAGGAGATGGCGCAGTTCATAAGCTACCCAACACTCAAATGTGGGGCTGAGCGAGCTGATTCCGTTCTGGAGAGCGACAGTGTATGAGGAGTGTGACTCTTTTCGCAGAAACTTCACGTAGGCCGAGTTCACAGCCAATTCACACCCGAGACTTTTTATGGGAACAGCAATCCCGGTTATTCTGGCGGCGGCGCTCACCCGTGGCCGCGGTCCGATTTCTCGGTCTCGAATGTGCTCTATGAGCCTGTCGGACGATCTGAAGAAGGCTGAAGCTACTCTCAAGGGATTGCTGCAGGACGGCTTCGGTCCAGAGGCCCTTAGACCTTTGGAGAGCAAGATCAACACGCTCCGTGCGCGTGTAGACGCGGAAAAGTCAATGCCGCCATTGAAGAGCGTACAGCGCAAGATATGGGATCTGGGATATGTGATCGAAGACGAGGAATCGCGCAATGACTCTGACACGCCAGCGCGCTTGACAGTCATGCGAGGCGAACGCAGATATCTGCTTGAAAAGCTGCTCCGTGACGATGGCGCGGCGTACGTTGACTTCCTCACTTTGCTTTCTGGTAAGGGCCTAACCGAGAACGACTTTCCGAGCCTCAACGGCATCCCGATGGTGTCGGCGGATGCGGTGGAGCAGGGCTTGTCTGCCGAGGCAGCCGAGGCAGTACGGCGACAAGCTGTGCAGGATGCACGCCGCGCCCAGGTGGAGGCCGCCGAGGCTGCCGCGGCGAGCTCTGAGCGAGCGAATGAAGCAGCATCGAGCACCTTCGCAGAGATCGATCTGACCTTTGCCACGTGCTTCATCAGCAGCGAGGAGGCTCGCTTCGACATGACGCCCAAGGTGGCCGGGAAGGGAATGTGGACGGCCGAGCTCCAACTACTGCGTCTCAAGACGTTTCGCGCGTTCCTCAACGTGCTGATCTTTCAGGGTGCAGCGCTCGATACGGCGCTCTCCGAGCTTGCCATGGCAGATGTGCTGCGCAAGGCCTTCGAGTTTGAGATCCGAGAGCAGAAGCGCAACGAGGAGTATGTGGTGGTGACCGAACGCGCGCGAGGCGCGTGGCAGAATCGTGCGGCCTTCATCCGAGAGTGGAAAGACCGCAGCCCTGTGTCATACTTGCCATCTGAGCCCTCCTACAACGGTATGAGCGCCGTTGGGCGGTTGAGGGCGCGGCAGACGTACGAGCGCGAGCTCGCTGGCGAGAAGAGCGATGGGACGGCCGAGAAGCTGAATGCCTGGTTCAACGAGTTCCTTGACAAAATGCCGTGAGGGCGAGATTCTGAGCGCGTGGAATGTGCTTTGTGGTCAAATCATATTTGGCATGCAAAGCAAACTTCCAGCTTTTCAAACAAAAAATAACCGATCGCATTCTGGTCGCATGTGCAAACCGCAAGAAACGCATGAGCGCCGACCTTCAGCGGCGCGCCGGTGCAGCACGCCAAGGTCAGCAGCTGCAACGCTGCTGTTGGCGGCAGCGCTTCCGTTTGCAGCCTGCCAGGCTGGCAGGAATGCAGCCTCCAGGATCAAGACTGCTGCTCAAGCGGCGGAGGAGAGATGCATCGAGATGAGCGTCGAGCTGAACCCGACGAACCCTGAAGCGCATGTCAAGCTGGGCACCGAGCTCAAGAATTTGCGCAGAGACTACGATGGTGCGGAGGCAGCATTCCGCAAGGCAATCGAGCTTGACCCAAATCACGTGAATGCGCGCATCAACCTGGGCGTTCTGCTCAGGGACATGCGCAACGACTACGACGGCGCGGAGGGAGCGTTCCGGGAGGCGATCGATATCGAGCCAAAAGAAGGCACGGCGCACTGGAACCTAAGCATACTTCTAGAGAAGCGTGGTGACCTTTCCGGCGCGATCGAGGCAACGAGGGGCTACATACGCGCCGGTGATCGTGACAAAGATGGGCAGCAGCGCATCGAGCGTCTCACCAAGAAGCAGAAAGACCAGCCCATTCAGGCTGCCACTGTGGATGGTTTCGGGCGTGTGAACGCGTAAATGCGGGGTGATGCGAGTCTCATGGGAAAGGACTATGGAACCAAGTGGCCGTTACGCGCCATACGTTAGGATTCCGTTGCCGTTGATGAAATCTCTCTGACGCTACTGACCGATGTGTCCAGTACGCTGGTCCGTACGGATCAAGCGATGTATCGTATGTAGAAAGGGTTGACTTTCTTGGGGACGACAATTACCTAACACATACCTAACACATAAAACCACACGCTGGTCATCCAAGGGTGCACCCCTATGCACCCCATAGCCCATTAAGGGTAGTCTCGCGCGCAACGTGTGGGGACCCGATCGACGTGATGCGCGCGCGCCTGCCGAGGTGGTGAAACCATACAACCTGTTAGGGGTGGACCTGGACCTCGACTTCCTACGGGGACTTCGAAGCGATGTTTGACCTCAGGAGTTTGTTCGCTCCGGATGATACGGTACTCACTGTGTCAAGGGGCGGACAATTGCACTCGGCGCTGCTCTCTTCAGCGTTGGGCTCTCTTCGCAGACAATACGCGCCGTAGCAGTCCTAAAGGAGGCCCCCCGTTTAATCTATTCACACCGGCTAGTCCGACGACGTCGAGTACCGGTACATACCCGGTACGAGCCGTTGTCCGAGCCGAACAAAGAAACATAGTACAGTACTGTACTGTACATGGGATGCTGCAGCACAGTGCCAACATACGAGAGTGCACTACACGCGCTAGTATGTCAGCCGCCGACAGTCGTTGCCGACCGCCGAAGTCGTATGACAGCCAATTGGTAAATCGTTGCAACCTTGACTGGAAGAAGCTAGCGTTGGACGTGCAAAGCAACAACAAGACTTTGCGTCACTCACGCCTGTTGCCTTGCAACGAAACAGACTGCATCAACGTGCACGCCCAGGAGGCCGAGCTTATGGCCCGCAATTCCAGCATAGCATTTGGCTTCATCACGAGAGACGGCATGGACTTTTTGATGCGCAACCTTCCTTTCATGATACGATTGGGCTCCTTGTTTGCTCGGTTTTGGCTTCTCTTCAGCGAGAATGACAGTACAGACGGGACGAAGGAACTTCTGATCGAGTATGGACGGCGCTACCCGCAGGTGCAGGGCGACCTGCTCCAGGGCAAGGCCGTGCTTCCTTCTGTCAAGCTATGCCCAAAGAACAAAAGAAACTGCGAAGCACGCATACATTTGCTCTCTCAGATGCGCCAGCTTGTGTATGAAAGGGCGCTCAGACTGCTGGATGTGATGGATGCTTTCGTCATGATCGACATTGACTTTGTTTTTGTGGACATCCCCAGCTTCTTGCAGATGTTCTATGCCGGACGTCGACTAAGCGCCGCAGCGATCGCCGGGCAAAGCATGGTCCGTAACAAGCGCAAACGATGCCAAGCATATGACATTTCGGCCCTCGTCCCCTCCTCGGCAAGTGTGAGGAATGCGATCTGGAAAAATTGCTTTGGTACGATTTACAGCGCGTTCAGCGGCTTCGCGATCTACTTTGCAGATGCCCTACGCGAGGCTTCACCGAAACCCAGCTACACCTGGTGGAACAGTTCCAATGCGAACGATCACATAGCAATCTTGAACCAAGTATTGGGCCTCAATCTGAAACCCACACAGTTCAATTCATTTCTGCTCTCCAATGAGCACTTTGCTATGAATCTTAGGCTGAGCCATTGGGGCATGCGCACTGGACATCCTTTTCTGCTTGATCCGCGCTTTAGGCCCATGTATCATTGGGGGCAGTCGTAGCGCCTTAGTAACTTACTTGTCCCGCGTCACGTGCTCGGCTCGTCGCCCGGCCGACGTCCCGCGGTCCGGCGGTCTTTAGAGATTAGACGGTCTTACATGGCGTTACGCGGCTGAAAGCCCCCCGTGGGCCGGACCGACGCGAGTCCCGACTGCGCGAATAAGGCGCACGCGCGCCCGGCCGCGCCGCCCCGCCGCGCACCTGGGTTCCCCCCGCTCCACGCACAATCTATCACACCACGTTGCAAGATACATGATTCGACTGCACCGTAGTACTACTCGAGGCCCACGCTGCCCACCTTCTCCATCGCCAGCTTGAGCGCGCACGTCAGCAGATCGCGACGAGCCTCGAAGGCGACGGCCGCGGCGCCGTGTGGCCAGTACGGCCACGGGCTCTCGTCCTCTTCGACGCTCGCCCTCTTAGCACTCAAGGCGCGCAGCGCAGCCTGCACAGAGTCGCGCAGCAGCTTCCACGCCGCGGGCGAGAGCTCGCTCGCCTCGTCCTCCTCATCCGCCTCGTCCTCGTCCTCCTCAGCCATGGTCCTAAGAGCCGCGAAGAGCTCGGGGATGGAGGAGGCAGTGGCGGCCCGCAAGAGCATCTTGAGCTCAGGCGAGAGGCACGCAGCCGTGCCCGACGCATCCCAGCTCAGCGTACCCTTGGCCACAGGCCCCTCCTGATCTGCGCCCTGATCTCCGCCCTCTGAACCGCTCGCAAGCGTCGTATCGAGCAGTCCCGACGGGATCATCGCGATGCGCTGCATGGCGATCATGTCCGTGGGCGCCCCGAGCGGCACGCGCAGCAGCAGCGCATCACTCGGATTGGGCCGAACGGCGAACCCGTATCCGTGCAGCAGCGCCGCGTTGGGCTTGTCGCCATAGCAGATGGTCACAGCCTCATTTGGCGCCACGGGCCGTACGCAGCGTACGACCAGCCGGTCGTCGTCCAGTGCACCGGGCGCGGAGGCACTCGCAGGCTCGAAACAAATGGCGCTGTTCTCGAGCCCGTACGCTCGGTGGTTGAGCATGTCGATGAACGGCAACAGCGCTGGCTGCCTCTCGCCGTTGAGGACCACATCGGCAGCGCGAGACGAGACGATGCCCATCGCCCATCGGTATTTGCTCCAGGTGGGGGCTGCCCCGGCCTCGCCGACGCTCGAGATGCGCTCGTGCGCACGGCGCGCCAGTGCCTCCTGCTGCTCGTGCAAGGCGCGCAGCTCGAGGTTCCAACCAAAAGCGGGCCAGGTGTCCTTGTCCAGGGCCCAGGATCCGATAGTCTCTTGCGGCCACAGCGCGAGCCACGGTTGCATCGGCTCGGGCTGCAAGGCCGCCGCGAGTGCCAGGCCGTGCTTCTGATCCAGCACCGCACCCGTTGCTGCGACCGCATGGTGCGTCGAAAGTGAGAGGGCCGCTCGCCGAGGCACTGAGATGATCGCCTCGCCCACCTCGATGCCACCACCTCCGCATCCCCAGGCGTCCGCGGTGGCGAACACGCCCAATCCCTCATCGTCGGCCGCGACGATTTGCACAGCAGGGTGCCATGTGATTCCGCACGCACTGCACCAAGCTCGGAACGCCTGGACCTGCTCCTCGACCGTCGCCATTCCTTCGACAGCGTGAGGGTCGCATGGACAAGTCGGAGTCGACGAAAAAGAGAAAGTGATCGCCTTTTTCAGAACCGGAGTTGCATCAACGGCCACCATTGTCGCGGTGAAGGCAACGATTAGGTTTGCGGACAGCGAGTGTTTTCCTTCCAGAGCTCATTTACGCACCTTTTGCCGCCCTCCCACTTCATTGTGCCCTGACGGCGCGCTGGTGAGTCAATGCCCAGTGCCTGACGGCCTTTATCACATAGCAGGCTTGAGAGCTATGCAAACGCGATGCCGCACTCCAACCCATGCACCGTCGCAGGCTGCGAGACCACCTTCGGGCCCTGCTGACAACACGTGCAGACTGAGAGCGGCCCCTTGTGTATCTCCTGCGCAGCACCGTGACGATGAGTGTCGTAACTGCCACGATATCGATCGAAGAGAGCCAAAGAGAGGAGCCGGAGGAGCAACCTGTCGACGAGAGTGGGCAGGGCGGATCGGCAACGGAGGAGCCCGAGGAGCCAGCGGCCGACGACAAGAGTGCGCCGCCAGGGAAACCAAAGCGGAAGTCAATCTTGTCGGCCATGTTCGGCAAAAAGAGCAAAGAAGTAGATGCCGCTGCAGATGTCGTGGTAGCGCCTCCACCTCCACCCGCGAAGAAGGGCTTCTCGCTCTTCAGCGGCGATCCGAACAAGACTCACGACAATAAGCTGAAGGGCGTAACCATCGACCCCAAGATCACGGAGATGAAGGCCTCGCTGCGCCGGCTGCGCACGACGCTTGAGAGCGTCGCGACCTTCTACGCCAAGTACGTGGAGGTAAATCCGAAGAAGCCGGCGACGCTCGCGCTCGTGCTGCCGGAGCTTGCCGAGTGGCCGAAGAATGAGCTCTTCTGCGGATCGAGTGGGTGCGGCGAGCAGCTTCTCTTCGACGCAT
>JWZX01001998.1:0-19270 GCA_001275005.1 Chrysochromulina tobinii | reverse complement strand
GTACCAAGAACGAGGCCGCCTTTCTGATCAAGGCACTGCCGCGCTATCATGGGCATTTGATGGCCCACCGGTACACGCTGCTCTGCCGTTTCTTCGGTCTGCACCGCGTTCACCTGCCCACCACGCTCGGGAAGAAGGTTTACTTTGTGGTCATGGGCAACGTCTTGCCGATCGACAAGCCCATCCACGAGCGCTATGACCTCAAGGGGTCGACGCGCGGACGTATCACAAGCGAGGCCGAGCGTCAGGACCCAAATGTGGTGCTCAAGGATCTAGATTGGATCCGCGCGGGGCGCAAGCTGCACCTGGGCCCGGATAAGAAGCGTCGGCTGCTCACACAGGTCCGAAAGGACTGCGCACTCCTCGAGGCGCTCGAGGTGATCGATTACTCGTTATTCATCGGCATCCACCGCGCGAGCTCGGCGCGCTCGGTGCTGTCGCGCGAGCGCGATGCCTCGCGCTTTTACAAGCTGGCACACTCTGACGGGCGTGCCCAGCGCAGCGGCGGAGGCGGCGGCGGCGGCGGCGGCGGCTCTGGCCCATTGTCACCGCTTCCTCCTCCACCACCACCACTCATGGACACCGACGAGCGCCAGCGCGGCGCGTCAGTCCAAATCGTAGAGGCAGTCTCGCAGCAACAGCTGCATCGTGAGCACCAGCGACGGGCGCCGCGCGACACGCCCAGCGGCGGCGTCGGCGGCGGCGGGCGGGTGGCGGAGCGCGCCAACGAGCCTGAGGAGCCTGAGGTGGGCAAGGAGGTGTACTTTATTGGATGCATCGACATCCTGTGCGAGTACGGTCTCAGGAAGCAGCTCGAGCATCAGTACAAGGCAGCCAAGACCGGAGAGAAGACGGGCGCGCAGAACTTTTCGGTGGTCGATCCTCTTCAGTACTCGAATCGCTTCCAGAACTTCGTCGCTGACGCACTTGACTGAGACCCTCGACGAGAGATGCACGTGCAGATGGGAGATGCGCGTAAGCACCCCGTCGGCTGCAATCGTTTGTACACAACTGTGAGGTTGCGGTTCACGTGTAAATTGTCGGCGCATCCGAAACGGCGTCTTTACGGGTGCATGATTTATGACACATCTTTGAGAATCGATCTGAGAATTATCTGTCGGCCCCCCGCCGGTTCTGTCACGGTCGCGTCCGTCCGCGCTGCGCGTCTCTCTGGCCTCTCTCACGCAACATGAACATCAGAGTACTCGTCAAAATCTTGATACTTGAAGCGCCGTACCCACGCGAGCAGGAGGCGCGGGAGTCCGGGTTTACGCACACCCCCTTACATGTATTCCCTTTTTACGTCCATATTAATGTTCCATATTACCAATTCGGGCGTAGTTTCATATTGGCACTCTAGTTCTCTCGCGAGAATACCATGTACATGTTCAAAGGTACATGTACATGTACAGTCTCACTCGCACTCTGGCATGAATGGGGGAGAAATAGGGGCTTCGGCCAGCCCCGACTCCTCCGTCCGATCGGAGCCCGAGACGTCCGAGGAGGCGGACACCTCCAACCTCATCTCGGCAGGCCACGAGTCCTTTGACCTCATCTTCATGATGCTCCTGGGCATTCGAACGGCGATCAGCAAGTTTGCCAACGAGCCGCAGCGCGAGCTCGCGCCGAACGAATTTGACGATAAGTGGGACGGCGACTTTCTCGCCAATGGCTCAGCCGACACGCCCGCTCACACTCAGCAGGACTTCAGGTTCCGTGACTTCTCGCCGCTCGTCTTCCGTCAGATCCGAGAGCACTTTGGCGTGACCAACGAGGAGTACCTGCTCTCGCTCACCTCCGAGTACGTGCTCGTTGAGATGTTCACGAACTCTAAATCGGGCTCCTTCTTCTACTACTCGACCGACTACCGCTTTATCCTCAAGACGTGTACCAAGAACGAGGCCGCCTTTCTGATCAAGGCACTGCCGCGCTATCATGGGCATTTGATGGCCCACCGGTACACGCTGCTCTGCCGCTTCTTCGGTCTGCACTGCGTTCACCTGCCCACCACGCTCGGGAATGAGGTGTACGTTTTGGTCATGGGCAACGTCTTGCCGATCGACAAGCCCATCCACGAGCGCTATGACCTCAAGGGGTCGACGCGCGGACGTATCACAAGCGAGGCCGAGCGTCAGGACCCAAATGTGGTGCTCAAGGATCTCGATTGGATCCGCGCGGGGCGCAAGCTGCACCTGGGCCCGGATAAGAAACGTCGGCTGCTCACACAGGTCCGAAAGGACTGCGCACTCCTCGAGGCGCTCAAGGTGATCGATTACTCGTTATTCATCGGCATCCACCGCGGCTGCTGCGGCGGCTGCGGCGGCTGCGGCGGCTGCGGCGGCGCCGGCGTCGGCGCCGGCTGCGGCTCTGGCCCATTGTCACCGCTTCCTCCTCCACCACCACCACTCATGGACACCGACGAGCGCCAGCGCGGCGCGTCAGTCCAAATCGTAGAGGCAGTCTCGCAGCAGCAGCTGCATCGTGAGCACCAGCGACGGGCGCCGCGCGACACGCCCAGCGGCGGCGGCGGCGGCGGCGGGTGGGTGGCGGTGCGCGCCAACGAGCCTGAGGAGCCTGAGGTGGGCAGGGAGGTGTACTTTATTGGATGCATCGACATCCTGTGCGAGTACGGTCTCAGGAAGCAGCTCGAGCATCAGTACAAGGCAGCCCAGACCGGAGAGATGACGGGCGCGCAGAACTTTTCGGTGGTCGATCCTCTTCAGTACTCGAATCGCTTCCAGAACTTCGTCGCTGGCGCACTTGACTGAGACCCTCGACGAGAGATGCACGTGCAGATGGGAGATGCACGTGCAGATGGGAGATGCGCGTAAGCACCCCGTCGGCTGCATGAGTTTACACTCAAGTACACTGTGAGGTTGCGCGGTACAGTTTACATTACTCGGTGTGAATTTTGACGGTCTTTGTGCATCTGTCCGACCACCATCAAAATGACGCGAGATGCACGCGAGGGCCGGACCCTGTTTTTCAGCTAAGAGCCGGTCTGCTGGGGTACTGCTGGGGCGGGACGCTTTTGAGGAATTTGCCAGGAAAACAAGACAAACGGCAAATCTTGTTGAGCCCAAGAAGCTCATTGGATCGGCAATGCGCGTGCCCACCATGCGACCGTACATGCGAGCGCTTTTGTCGTCGTCTGCCTTGCCAGTCGACTTTGCAACTCGTCGATTGAGCACTGCTGCATCTGCGGCCCCAAGCAGCAGCGCCAACAGCACGAGTGGCGACCTGCAGGGCAAGCTTGCGAAGCAGATCCGTGTTCGTGGTGCGATGACGATCAAAGAGTTTATGACGGTAGCGCTAACGCATCCGGTGCATGGCTATTACATGCGACGCGAGGAGGTCTTTGGGCGCGGCGGCGACTTTGTCACTTCGCCTGAGGTGAGCCAGGTCTTCGGCGAGCTGATCGGCGTGTGGTGCGTCGCGTGCTGGGAGCGACTGGGCCAGCCGCGCAAGTTACGGCTCATGGAGGCGGGCCCCGGCCGCGGTACCCTACTCGCCGATGTGCTGCGCTCGACGGCCGTCTTTCCCGGTTTCCACGCTGCCCTCTCCGTCGATCTCGTCGAGGTCTCGAACCATTTGCGTGGGGTGCAGCAGCAGACCATCGCCGCAACCAGCGGGGCGAGTGCCGTTGACATAAGGTGGCACACTTCGCTCGAGAGCATCCCGGCGGACCCGGATGTGCCTGAGCTCACGATCGCCCACGAGTTCCTCGACGCTCTTCCTGTACACCAGCTCGTGCGCACGCCGCAGGGCTGGCGCGAGAGGATGATTGAGCTGCGCGAGCACACGGCCGGCGCGGCGGCAGCAGCGGTGGACCCGCACGCGGAGCGCACAGACGAGCTCCGCGATCTTGAGGCCGACTCGCGCGTATTCGATTTCGTCCTGTCGGCCAACCCAACCCCGGCGAGCATCCTCTTCGGCGCGCGTCGAGGCGGCGACGTCGTGGCGGAGGCGAAGGCGGCGGCGGAGGCGAAGGCGAAGGCGAATGCGGAGGCGACAACGGCGCGGACGCAAGGCGTCGAGCAGCAGGAGCGCGACCAGACGGGCGGCGTCGTGCCGGTGCTCGATAGCGCGGAGATCTGCCCGGGCGCCATGAGTTTCGTGCAGCAGCTATGCAAGCGGATGGCGGTCACGCGGGGCGCGGCGCTCATGATCGATTACGGGACTGACGAGACTCCCAAGGACAGCCTGCGCGGCATCCTGCGCCATGCGCCGGTCCACCCGCTCCACCAGCCTGGTCTTGTCGACCTCTCCGTCGACGTCGACTTCGGCACGCTGAGGCAAGTCGCCCGAGAGACGGCGGGATCGAGCCTGCGCTGCCCGCCGCTGAGCACGCAGCGAGACTTTCTGGCCGCTATGGGCCTGGAGGCCCGGATCAACGCGCTGCTGAAGGGTATGGACGATCGGGAGGCGCGCAAGGAGCTCGTGCGCAGCGCGGGCCGGCTGGTCGCCAGCCCGGGCATGGGCACTGCCTACAAGGTCTTCGCAATTACGCACGCAAGCGTTGGCTCTGATGGCGTCGCGGGCTTCCCCGATGCGCCGCTGCTTGACGGCGGCGGAAGGTAGTCGGGTGGTGGTTCGGTGCATTTACCTGGGTGGGACACCGTTTCTGATCACAATACTGCGCGGCCTCACCACTGTCAGACGGTAAATTATCGAAAATGGATCGCGGCCGACGCGTCACGCGCGAGAGTTGCATGCGATCGCTCCGACGTGGAGCGGGACCGGTTCGTACGACCGCGTGCGGAGGGTGGCGTGGCGTCGACGGATCGCTCGTCGCGGTTCACTCGGCCGACGCCTTTCTCGCCCGTCCGCTCGGTCCTAAAGCTAAACGCCTTTGTGCGTTATAGTCGTCTCAAGAGTCGAGTGTTTCGGGTTTCGCCGCTCGGTTCGTCCGATCCAGACGGCGAACCGTGGGTGCCGTGTGCGTCGTCGAAGGACGAAAAGCGTACGTCTTGTTGTTTCGTTCGCGAAGATGCCGAATCGCGGGTTGACTAATCGAATTACTATCCGTGTGAGACCGTGGGGCGACCCCCAGCCTTACCAGTCCATTTTTCTGAACGCGTCGCGACGCGAGACCGATTGACCGACGATAGACGAAGCGACGTGCGACGAAAGCGGGGGCAGAAGTCAGTGCTCAGAGAGGCAGAGCTCAGAAGTGCAGACTGAGGCGCAAGGACTCGACTGAACGGACGAGGAACGTCTCTCGGTTTATTCTCGGAGATGTCAGATGAAGGAGAGAATTAGGAGAGAACGTCTGGATCGTGGTCGCTCCTGGCAGGACGGCGGGCGGTGACACTGGATAGTTGCAGTCTGTTCTCTCAGGTGAGTCTAGGTAAGCCTTGCCTAAGCGTTGCCCTTTAGTTGCCCTTACATGTATGGCTGCCCCCACCGCACGATCGCGTCTAACCTCTAACGACCCGTCGCGTAGCGCGTCGAGTTTGCTAAAAACGAGAGGGTTGCTTCCAAGCGGAAGCGCCGAGGAAAGGCATCTCGACCCCGTCGGGCTCGCGCTCAAATGCCATTCGGATGCGGAGAGGCAGCGCGAGCAGCTCCGCTTCTGTAATGCATCGGCTGCTATTGAGGTCAGGTTGTGGCAGCGGCCGGAATGGAGGCGGCCGACACGATGTCAGTGGAATCCTGGGCTCTATGATTAGATAGCGTGGCCGAGGCAGTGGTGCCGGCAGGGCCCCGAGGTGCTGCGCTAGCCAAGCCAGCTCTGCGCGCTCTTCCGCTGCCTGGATCGCCACGCGGTGCTTGGCCATTGCCTCGCCATGGCGCTCGAGACTATCCGCCGCACGTTGCTGGTTCTCGTGGGCACGCGGCGAGGGGAGGGTCGAGCTGAGGGACCCGAGACCTGCGCCAACCGAGTTCGTTCGGCTGCTGCATGCAGCCTGCACCGCCTGCAGCTGATCCGCCTGCGCGGCCTTGAGCTTCTGGAGCCTCTGTGCCTGCGCGTCACGCTTCTCATGTTCACGGCAAGCTCGCTCCCTCACAGCCTCTCGCGCCCGTGGTGACGAACCCGTCAGCAAGAAGCTAGATGGCGACGGGAGGCGATCGGGAGAAGGTGCCCTCCTCCGTGGTGGCAGGAGCAGGAGCGGCATCTGCGAGTGCTCGGATAAGGGCTTACGGTCGTGCTCGCGCTGCCAATTCATGCGTTGTTCCCTCGCCTCGCGCCGCTCTGCCACGCGGCTGAACATGCCTTCGGCACTTACCTCCTCCGCTTCAAGCCGGCGGGCCTCGAGCTCAGCAAGCCTCACCTGCTCTCGACGAGCTCGCTCCGTGAGAGCACCAGGCAGTGGCATTACACCATGCCGCCACGCTTCTACGGTCTGGGCGTCGGCGGCCTCGAGGGCTTCCACCCCCCGCACGTGAATGTGTAGCTCCAAGCAGCCCTCATGCGGGATCGTAGGCATCCTGCGGCAGCTCAGATGTACCCACGGGGTGCTTCGAAGCCCAGCCCATTTGATGCGCAAACAGTATTCTGCCATGGGGGTGTCGCACACTGCGCACGTGGGCGTCTTGGCAGCCACAACGACTCCACTTGCCGATCCCTCAACGCTGACCCTCTTTGTACGCGGCGTGGGCGGCTGGTAGCTGACAAAAAACACATGCTCGTCGATACCACCGGCTTTCTCAGAAGCCTGGATGCGTTTGGTGTGTGCGGCGCCCGTGAGGAAGGTCGAGGCAATTAACATGCTCACCATCTCCTTGTTCATCTCGACTGAAGGCGTGGCCGCCTCGAGGAATGCCGAGGCAGTGATCAATGCGTTCCCCTTGTCCGTTGCAGGTACCTTCTTGTCCGTCTCCGGCGGCATTACGCGGCGCCAGGCTCGTTCAGTATGCTGAAAGCAACGCGCCCGCGGTGAAGTTCGGTTTGATGTTTCGAGGTCCGTGATGAGAAATCTTACATGCATGCCATGCATGCTGTCCGAAAGCGCAAAAACGGAGAGACCAATCATCCGTGTGCATGACACACGCACAGCCTCAACACCGACGGCTGCATGCTACTCAGTATCGGGTGTGGTCTCCTGACCCTGCGATCAGATCTTCTTGATGTTTTTCTCATCGACACCAGACGACCTCCACACTTGCTGCGCATCATTCTGGCGCGCAAGGCAGAGCATACTACTCGTGAATACGACAGTGCAGCTCTCCATCCACCCTCGTTCGTCATTCCAGGAGGTCCACTGCCAGACGCAACCCAAGGCCACCAAGTTGGAAATTGTCATGAGCACGAGCATGTTTGCTGCCGAAAAGCTCTTCGGCGACAAGCAATGCACACCGGTGCCACCACTACCCACCTCGAGAGCGACTACTCCAGCAAAGTAGGCTGGAAACGACCGCGCTGCCACCGTGCACGCGTACACGTGACCCAGCACGCAAACCAAGTGGTGCGCCATGATGAGAGGGCTGAGTTCGCACATCACAAAGTCGAGCAGCATGAGCGAAGGAAAGATGGCAGCAAATGCCCAACCCATAAAGTGCATGCCATCGCGCGACGCTGCACTGCGGTCTGACCAGCCCTGCGCGTCGCCATTGGAGATGAGTGCGACAAAAAAGAGCACTGGCAGTACGCCGAGCTGCGTGATTAGGCCAACTGCAGATCGCCAGCGCGGCGTGCCGCCGTCCATCACAGTACCGACGATCCGGATGGCCTTGTGCGTCGCAGCCAGGTGCGTCAGAAGCCACAAGAGGACCACAAGCGCTGCTCGTGGGAGCGGAGTGAAATCGGGGAGCATGATGAGTGTCGCGGGACTTGCCGATAGCCGACTCGCTGCGACGCAAAAACTCACGAAACCGCCGACGCCTCCGTCGGGATGACGAATTTTTTAGACGACTTCGGCAGAATTATTGATTGCGTGTTTGCTACTTGAGTGCTTACGTACAGTCCTCTACTTTCGGTTGCCACGGTTGCCACGGCTCTGTCACCCTCAACTAAGAAAGCAGTGCGGGAGAGGCTTTTGAAGCGTCGGGGGCCACGGCATAGTTGCGCTCTTCGCCCAGTTGCGAGTTGGTTTCTCTTCTCGAACTCGCCCAACGCGACGCGCCGCTTGTGACATGCATTAAGCCCGCGAAAGGTTGACTCATGGCCTGTCACAGCAGGGTGCCCCTCTGGCTGCCCCTCTCCTCGTCCTCTTGCTCGGCCAAAACCTTGTCGAGCGCCGAGGTTAGCTTGTTGACAAAGACGCGATTCACGGGCTTGGCTGATTCCGCTGGCGCCGTACTGCTCTCCCCCTCTCGCGCCGACGCTCCTCGCGCGGCCCTGCCCGTCTGCCGCTCGTGCGCATCGCGCCGTTCGAGCCAAAGTTGGGCCTCATCCTCGAGGACTCCCAGCTCCGCCGTCACCGCCGCCACGGCAGCCGCAGGCATTTCGTTGGACACCTCCTTCAAAGCAGCACGCGTGAGGCTGCTGCGCCGTAGCATCACCGCGGCGGCCTGGACTGCCTCTTCTGTTTCGACAGCGGCGAGGCCGCCTCGAAGGCTCGAGCGCGTGGCGCGGCACAGGTCCACACACGCCTCGGCAGTGGCGCCCTGCACGAGGTGGTTGAGGTGGATCGTGCCTGCGCCACCGCCAAAGGCGGCTGCTGCGAGGTGATGGAGGGCAAGGCAGTAAAGGAAAGACGAGCGTGGCGCCTCGCGCAGCTTTCCATGCAGCAGGCTCGCTTCAAATGCTTTGAGAAGCGCCTCTGAGGCCACAAGCTCCTCCTTGGATGCTGGATCTGAGGCCGCCCTCACTCCACAACCAAGCTCCTCGTCGCCCACCTCTTCGCCCCCACGCGCGAACCACTGTTGCACGCGATCCGGCGCCGGATGCGCCATCGGCAGCTTGTGCGCAAGCTCCTCGAGCGCATGCCACGTGGCGAGCTTCACGCTTTCGGGCTCCTCCGTGCGCATGCCGAGCAGAATCCATTTGCTGAACGTTGGATCACCGTACGACTCCGCGGTAAAGGTCTCGAGGACGCTGCGTAGCAGCTCGGCCACGTCGACGCGCCGCTCGTCGCCGAGCAGACAGCAGCGCTGCGGCCCGCGACCGCCATTCGAGCTCTGATACGAACCCTCCCCACCGCCTCGCCCCCCACCGCCTCGCCCCCCCTCCCCACCGCCTCGCCCAGGGGCGGTGAGGCCGTCAAAGATGGCGTCGAGCGCTCGAGCTACGGCGGTGTCGCGCCACGGTGTGCCGGGCAGATTGAACGTGGCGAGGCCGCGGCACAGCAGTCGCGAAGGTGCCGCCCAGCAGAGCGGCGGATGAGCGAGCAGCAGGCGCAGCAGCCGGAGCGAAGTGCCCAGCTGCGAGAGCACACGGGCCTCAGGCATCTTGTCGCCCGCGTCGATGCCAAACTGATGGCACGGGCCCCAGAGCCAGTCGGGCGGCAGCGGCAGCGGCGACGCGGAAGAGGAGACGCTGAGCGCGGCGAGCTCGGTGGGGCTCGGGGTGGCGCGCGCGCGCGCTTGGGTCTCCTCAGCGGGGCCCAGTTCGAGCATCCGAGAGAACGTCGGCAGCATCGCTGCACGAATTTGGTGCGCATCAGCATCCGCGTCCGACGGCGCGCTTGGATCGGCGTGCATCGTCTGCGCGTGCTCCTCGTCGATCAGACGACGAAGCCAGCGCGTGCTCATGGACACATTGGTCACCAGCGTGCGGCAGGCGACCTCGTCCCCTGGCCGCATCCATGTCGCGGCGCACAAGGCGAGACTGATAAGGCGGGCCGCGCCACGGCTAGTGGCAGCATCCGGCGACGCCGATGGCGACGCGGGGTTCAGAGGCACGGAGGGGAGCCGAGTCGAAGCCGCGTCGATGGCGTCGATGAGGACGACTGTCAGATGGCCGAGGCGCCCAGAGGCGCCCAAAAGGGCGCGACCGGTCGGCGCGGTCGCTGCCATCGAGACTGAGGCCGCATGGACGCTCGTGGCATAGCTCTCGACTGTGGCCTCGCCGCGGGACTCTTGGTCGGCGCGCGGATCGTGCAGCGTTGGCTTGATGCTCCCTATGGCTTCTGGAAGGCCTTGGCACACATCCCAGAGCGTTGCCGCGACTACGGTCAAGCTGGCACCGTCAACCTTGGCCCAGCGCGCGAGCAAGCCCCGGTGCGTCCGGCTCAACTGCCAGAGGAGGCGGACGAGGCCAAGCAGGTAGTCGACCGCGGCGCCCACCTCCAAACGGCTCGAAGGGCAAGTGGTCGTCGCGCGTCGAAGAGTTGCCAGCGCCCACATGCAGACGCCACCGCGCTGCAGCGAGGCCGCCAGTCGATCGGAGAGCTGCTCGCACCATGGCAGCAGCAGCGGAAGGTGCACGTCGGGCTGCAGTGCTTGCAACGCCGCGACGTACGAGGCGACCATCTGCGCGCTCGCGGCGGCCTGGCGCGCGGCGTCCACGATGGCGAGCACGCGCGTCGGCGGCTCGACCCTGTCGCAGCCCATACTGCCGCCATGGCCCTCGCCCGCGGCATTCGCAACAAGGCCCTCGATGGACGCGTCCGCAGCACGAAGCGCCGTGAGGGCCGACGGCACGTAGGCCGAGAGAAAGCGCCAGCGCCCAGAGAGGCCGCCATCTTGAGCGCTCACCACGACGCCCAGGGGCGGCGCATCCAATGCGACGCCATCTTGAGCGCTCACCACAACGCTCTTGGAGGCGCTCGTCGTGGGTCGTGTCGCCGGCGCAGCCGCGTGCGCGGATGGGAGGGAGGCCTCGAGCTTGTGGACGATGGTCGCGCCCTCCGGAGTGGAGGCGGCCGCAGCCACATCGGCCTCCTCCGCCGCCTCCTCCGCCGCCCTCTCCGCCGCCTCCTCGGCCTCCGCCTCCTCATCCTCCTCCTTCACACCCTCCACCTGCACACCCTCATCGTGCACACCCTCAGCCGAGGCGCCGTCGGCTGGCTCGCCAGCTGTCGAGCCTTGCGGCGCCGCGTCCACGCGCACGAGCCGAGCGTCCTGCGGCAAGTAGCACAGAGTCTCGAGGAGAGAAAAGATGGCTGTGCTCATCACGCCGCAGGGCGCGCTGGTCGCTTGCGAGAACAGAGGAAAGTAGGAGTCGAGCGGCGGCTCGCTGAGAGAGTAGGCGGCGCAGCAGCGCCACAGCCCGATCACGGCAGCTGCCAGGTCGTCGGCGCCGAGAGAGGTGCTGAGGAGGGCAGCTGGAGAGGTCGCGGCGGCGGTCGGATCGCCGGCGGGAAGGGGTTGCCGAGGAGCCGCGATCGTACCGCTGACAATGTCAACGCGAAAGGCACCGGCGAGCGTCGCGTGGCAGCAGTGGAGGGTGCCCGCCTGCAGCACGAGGCTTGCGAGGCCGCGCGAGGCCGCGCACAGCAGCTGCAAGAGCGTGAGCACGAGCCGGAGCGTGGGGCGCGCCGGGCTGCGAGCCTGAAGAAGCGTGCGTAGGGAGGCGAGGAGGTGGGGTGTCCGTGCGACGTCGCTCGCGCAGCTGAGAGAGGTGTGCGCACAGCGGCACAGCAACGCCAAGGCGTCTGCCTCGCCTGCCGGGGCGAGGTCGCCACTGTCTAGCAGGTAGCGCAGCCTCCCACAGATGCCCATGCGCACCCATCCTTCGATGAGCGAGCGCCGGCACAGCGCCGCATCGGTCTCCGTATCGGTCTCCGCCGCCCCCTCACCGCTGGCCGCGTCCCTATCGCCCGGCGCCCTATCGCCCGGCGCCCTACTCGCCGCACTTGCAAACCCGAGCGCCTCGCCCCCGCGGTGGCTGAGCGCCACACGCGTCGCGTCGGCCAACAGGGAACCGAGAGGCAGGCTGCCTTGGGAGGCCTCGGCGAGCGCGTCGGCCGCCCGAAGCGCTGCGTGCACGCACGACGTGCTCCCATCGTCGAGGGCAACGCGCAGCAGCACCGCTGTGTCGGCGTCGCGGCACCAGCGCACCACAGCTACGCCGTTGGCGACCAGCGCGTGCTCGAGGGTGGCTCCGGTGGCGGCGGCCATGGTGACGTCGGCAGATCCGGTGTGAACGTTCACGGCAGATCCGGTGGTCGGTGCGGCAGCTGATACTCGAGGTCGCTGCGCGAAGGCGGCGTGCCCGAGCACGCCGGCCAGCGTGAGCAGTGCCTGTGAGCGTTGCGCCGGCACCGTGGAGCGCGCGAGGCGTGAGAGCTCCGCAAGCGTGTACCCGGGCGCCGCGGGCGCCTCGCCGTGGTGGTGGAGCCCCTCGCTCACGTCGATCGTGTCGGCGCTCGACGGATCGATCTGCCGTCCACCTAAGTCGAAGCGCACCGAGTGCAGCCCGAGCTTGCGCGTCGCCGCCTCCAAGGCCTCCGCGGCGGTACGCTTCTGACGCGCCTCGTCGAGGGGCACAGGCTCAGCCTCAGCCTCGCCCATCCACTCGCGCTTTAAACGCTCGAGCTCTTCCGCATACGGTTGGGGCGGCGGCGGCTGTGGCGGCGGCGGCTGTGGCGGCGGCGGCGGTGGTGGTGGCCGTCGTGTCGGCTGTGGCGGCTGCGGCGGCGGCGGCGGCAACAAAGACGACCCACTGGCAGCACCATTCGTAGCCGCGCTGCGCTTCTGGATGCGCGCGACGAGGTCCGGGTCCAGCTGTGCGCGCAGCTGCTGCTGTGCAGCACGGATCTCATCCGCACTCACTCCCGCTTAGCGTGGCCGTATTTCGTGAGTGGATGTCGTCGGCCGCACCGTCGCCGAGGGTGACGCCTCGGTGAGGCCTGATGCTGGCGTTAGCCGGCTGCGCACGAAGCATGGCGTGGGTGCTACGCAGCTGCGCAGCCTCTGCCGCACCAAGCTGGGAGCGATGCACAACCTGCGGGAAGGACTGCGGCGGCTGCGGCGGCGGCTGTTGCTGTTGCTGTTGCTGTTGCTGTTGCTGTTGCTGTTGCCTTGTAAAGCGTGAAGGTCGCCGCTCAAGCAGCGTCAGACCGACGCTGGGCTCGCGCTCACGAATCTCGGTCATCACCGGCGGGGCTATCAACGCAGCTGGGGGGTCGTCTTTCTTCGCCTGCGGCGCCAGCTTTGGTGGCGGTGCCACGTCTGGATTGAGCACGGGTAACCGCTCATCGAATCCTCTTGTTGGTTCTTGGCGAGCGCGTGGCACCGCGGAACTGCCTTGCAAAAGCCCCAAGCGGCTCACGCGAACAGCCTTGGCAGCGCCTGCCTTCCCACCCATGGCGAGGAACTCGGCCTGCTCTTTGAGGAGCGCATCGAGTTCGGGGTCGCGCTCGGCGACGTCGCCGAGCCCATCGGGCATCTTGAAATTTGGCGTGAAGGGACGGAATTCCTATCTAAAAGAAGCTCTACCATTCACTTAGATTTGGTGCCGATTTCTGGTGGGGAGCACAGCTTCTGCAAAGCCTTTGCGATGGTCGGGTCGTATCAGTTCGTATTTCAGTAAAAGAAGGGTATATATTCGAGTAAAATGGCTCTTTTGTGCTTACACGAGCGCTCGTGGTTTAGTGGTAAAATCTCCGCCTCCCACGCGGAGGCCCCGGGTTCGATTCCCGGCGGGCGCATTTTTCTCTAAAAAGTAATATTTTTATGATAAGTGAAGGTCTTTGACCAAACTAAGATCAACAAGAAAACAAGTATTGCGTGATTAACATCTGATTATCGAATAGTTTGTCCACATGGGTACGCGGGCTACAGCGCACGTCACCAGCCTCCCTCCCCGGCTCCTGCGCCGCTGCGGGCCCCAAGAGCGGCGGTACGCGCCGGTCGACATCGAATCACTCGGGCGCTACTTTTACGGAGGGGAGAAGATCTCGCTGAGCGAGGCGAACAGCGGCTTTCCGGTGACAAAGGTTTGGTGGATCATGCCGCTGAAGGCGAGCATGGCAAGGCGGCCGTTCTTGAGCTCGGCCATCTCAAGGCGCTCGCGTGTCGCGGCGTTGGCGCCAAACTTGAGCGGATCAAAGCCCAAGTTGCCCGGCGCGCGCGCGGGATCGGCGAACATCTCGGACATAGAGTACTTGCCCTTGTTGCCAATGATCTCCAGCCAGCCCATGAAGATGACGATCTGCGCCAGGCCTTCGGCCGGCACGGAGCTGAACGCCTCGACGGGGTTGGGCGAGTAGCCAGGGTAGCTGGGCAGCGAGAAGAACTCCTGCATGACGTAGCCCGTCGATGCGAGCATGCAGATGCGGCCGTGCTTCAGCTCGGCCTCCCGAAGCCACTTGATGTCCATGAAGTTGGAGAGGTAGAGCGGGTCGAAGCCCGTCTCCGCGCCGGCCAGGCCGCTCGACTGGCAAGCGGGCGCCTCCAGGAACGGCAGCGCCTTCGATGGGTTGGCGATCACCATCGAGACACTCGCACTGCGCGTCGCCTGCGGGAGGAAGGGCACATGGAGGCACGCGACGTGTAAGCATGCTTTCCTCGGCGGTGCTGCCGCAGACGCCGCCATCCCATATCGCCACGGCGCGCCACATGCCGTCAGGCGGCGTGAAGGCGTCCCCACGGCGAGCAGAGCCATCGAGTGACTGCAACTTGCTGCGAGTGCAGAGCCGAGCCAGGGGTGCCAATCCAGTCCCTCGCCGCCGCCGCATGCGGCCGCAGAATGCATACGCCGTGCCCTCGCACCTGCTGCATCGGCGCAAGCGGAGCGTTGAAGGCCATTGGCGCGGAGAGGGCGATCGTGAGCGCAGCAGCCATGGTGCTTGGAGGAAGATCTCGCAAGAGCCAAGAATGAAGCGGAGGCACAAAATGCAGTTGTGGGAAAAATGGCCTCCCTGCTGAAAATTCGGTATGGTAAACTTCGTGCGATCTTGACGACACGATGCTCAGTTTACATGTACATGTATCGCTTTTCTTTCCCAACTCGGGTTCGGCGAGCAGCAGCCGTGGAGGAGAGCGCCGATGGCGGCGGAGACTTTGAAAGCCTCCCTCCTCGCGCACCTTGCAGCGCTGGCCGCGCGCAGTCCAGAGGACGAGAGCCTCGAGATTGCGCATCAGTGCTTGCGCGAGTCCTTTGGACAGTCAGTGTGTGCTGCTTCCGAGTCCTCGCCGCCGTCACTGCTCGAGACCTTCACCGCCGGACTGGCGATGGCGGCGGCCGAGGCACCTCCGTCATTAGCTTCGCCGTCGGCAACGCCGGCGGCGACGTCGAACACGAATTTCGAGCGCTTCGTCGATGCTCTGAAGCAGCGCGGCTACTTTGCGGGCAGCGCAGTGGGCGATGCCGAGTATGAAAGGCGGCTGCAGGAGGCGGCAGCTCAATTCACAGCTAAATACGGCACCCCCATGCCTGCGGCTGCGGCTGCGGCTGCGGCTGCGGCTGCGGCTACCAGTCCTGCGATGAGTGCTGGTGCTGCTGCTGCGACGAGTGCCGTCGCCCATCCGCCGCCTGCTGCTGGCACCGACACAATGCTGCAAGCGACCCGCGCACTGCTTGCAGAGGGCGACTGCGCAAGGTCGCTTGTTGAGGCCACGCGCGCCATCGACAGCCTCGAGGGTGGTGAGGGTGGCGACTGCCTCGTCGACCTCCTCGAACTTCGCGCCCTGGCGCTCATGGCTGCCGGGCAGCACGAGGCTGCGCTCGCCGATGCGGAGACGGCCACGGCACTGGCCTCTGAGCCTGGCGCAAAGGCGCGGTGCCACGCGCACCTCGCCCTGGCCCTCGAGGGCGTGGCGCGGTGGCCGCAGGCGTGCCAAGAGTATGCGCGCGCGCTTGCGGCGGTGCACGGGCTCGCCTCCGGCCCGCCGCGTGAGCCCACTGAGCCGTGGGCCCTGCTCTTCACAGCGCGGGAGCGTCTCGTGCGCTGTGAAGAGCGTCTCGTGCGCTCCCGAGGCAGCACGACCGACGCTGCCGTTGGGGCCGCGGGCTCGGCGGCCGTGGCGGCAGCATCCCGGGCCGTGGCAGTCGCAAGCGGTGGTCTTGCGGGCGCTCCCGCGGCGAGCGCTGTGGTGACTGACGGCGGCACCTCCACGCTAGCGCTGCTCCCCGGGGCGGCGGCCAGCATGGGCGGTAGCGGTAGCGCCTCGATGGGCGGCTTCGATTTGAGCGTGATGAGCGCCTTCCTCTCTGACCCGGAAGTGCTCGCGACGGCCAACCGCGTCGCCGACTCCTTCCTTGAGGGCACACCCGATGGAGCGGAAGCGGCGCAGAGGATGATGGCGAGCTTCTTTGGCCTGCAGACCGGCCTGCCACCCGCCGTGCCTGCAGCCAGTGTGCAGCCCGTCCCCGCCCCAGCCTACCACAGCGCTCCCGCCCACCACAGCGCTCCCGCCCGCGCGCCGCCCACCGCGCCGGCCACAGCGACACCTGCTGCGTGCGCCGATGCGAGCGCGCCGCCGCTTAGCAGCGCGGCCCAGGTGCAGGGCAGCGGCGAGGGCAGCAGCGTGCCAGGTGCCAACAGAGGCGGCAAGGCCAAGGTCAAATACTAGCTGATCACAGCGCCCACGTGCGCCTGGCCCCTGCATCGTGCTCTTGCGGTTTGCGCCTCTGGTCATGCGCACTAGCACCGCGTTGGCACAGTCCGTGTCAAGAAAGGAAAGGAAGGCGTCAGGAGAGAAGAGGGAGACTGAAATCATGGGTTCGCGGCCACACCCGCCGCCTTGACCCTTGTCGAAGACGCGGACGGTGTAGACGTGTAGTAGTGTGCGGCTGTGCGCGGCGGGTGTGGCCGCGACATAACTTTGTCATACTTTTAACTGACGTGACTCTCTGACTGAATCATGGCACGGGTACCACTTTAGAAGCCAGACACCTTGACTTGACAGCTTGACAACTTGACAACTTTACCGAAATTTCCCACAGATCGCGCAAATGCACGAAGTAGCGCCCGCGTTCGCGGCGATGAGCGCGGTCGTCGCATACACGCCGGCAGCCGGCTGCGAGGCCCATCTTGATGCCTGGTGCATGCAGAACTGTCCACACGCATCGCTGGAACAGCTCTACGCACGCTTGGACGTGCAGCAGAGTGGCAACACCAAGCTCTGGCGCTGCTATGCCGCTTCCACACTCGACGTCTCCAAGACCATGTATGTGCGTGGGACAACCTACTGCACGCGCCAGCCGCAACTGATGGATCAGCTGAAGATATGCCGCGAGTCGAACGCGCACAGCGACGCATACAATTCCGAGCGTGTATATGGCCCGTCGAGCGGCACGTCAGAGGCACCGCGCCGCCGCACGAACAGTGGAGACGGGGGTGCAGGCGCCGGCGGTGGCGCGGCGGCTTGGGCGCAGCAGACGACGCGCCTTGCCACGCCGCCACGGCCAGAGACATGCGCGGACACGGTGCCCGAGTGCGCCATCTGGGCTTCGTACGGCGAGTGCGAACTCAATGCGCCGTACATGATTACGGAGTGTCCGGTCGCATGCCGAGCCTGCCAGCGTCGCGCCGGCGGAGCGGCGGCGGCCGCGCAGCCGATGGCACAGGGCCATGCCGCCCGATCGCTGCCGCCGCCCTCGTTGCCGCCGCCGCCGCGTCCGCCGACGCCGCTGCCATCGAGTGCGCCGCTGACGCCGCTATCGACGCCGCCGGCGCCGTCGCGGACCTCGCCGTCGCCGCCAGACACGGCGGCGGCCTGCACACGAGCGTGTGAGCCGGTACCAGAAAAGGGCGGCGGTGAGTCACTCGTATGCTCGGGGCGCGGCCGCTGCTCGCCGTTGGGTGGCAATCAGTGGTGCGAGTGCGCCAACAGCGAGAGCTCGCGCTTCGTCGGGCTGCGGTGCGATCGCGAGGTTCGTCAAGGAGCGACGTGCGCGGCTGGTTGCGAGGAGCACGGCTGGTGCGTGCACGGCTACTGCGAATGTCAGCCTGGCTGGCACGGCGTCGCGTGCGACCAGCCGGGCGCGCCGAGCAGTTTCCTGACCGTGCGCTCTCTCTTCGAGGCCGGTCTCGTCAAAGGTCGCAAGGGGTCCAAGGCGGCCGGCGAGCGCGCCTGCGCCCGACCGTCGTACCACCACGCGTATGCCTTCTTCAACGGCACCAAACGTAAGAAGCTGCTCGCATCGCTGCCCGAGGAGGCGCCTACGCAGCACATGTGCTCCTCGTGTGCTCTCGTCTCGAATGCGGGCAGCCTGCTCGGCAAGGGCTACGGCGCGGCCATCGACGCGAACGAGTGCGTGTGGCGCATGAATCGTGGGCCTACCATCGGGTTTGAGGCGGACGTGGGCAGGCGGACGACGCTCGACATGGTCAACTCATTCCCGCACCTGCGCAACCTGGGGATTTTGCCACGCGTCGGCTCGCCACTGGTGCACGGCATGACCATTGAACTCTTCGAGTCTCAGGGCCTCGGCTTTGAAAAGTACATGAGCTGGGTCGAAGGGCACGCCACGTACAAGGAGCAGTGGCCGCAGTACGAGGCGTACGTCTTCGACCTCGCGTGGCTGCAGACCTCGTGGGAGGCGTATTGGGCATACCTCGCGCCGTGGGTTTCGCCGCTGGAGCCGCAGGGGCGTCAGGCGCGTCCCTCGTCGGGCTGGCACATGGCACGCATCGCGCTGGCACGCTGCCAGAAAGTCAACTTGTATGGCTTCTCGATGTCGTCGAGCAAATTTCACTGTGCGCGCGCATGCGCGCACTCCGACACTGCCGAGCCGTGCGCGGCGGCGCGCGCGTGAGCACCGCGGCTCTCGCCTCACCCCCTTCGTCCCCGCCCTCGTCGCAGACTTTGACTCGCTTGTACAGGAGACAGTGACCGAAGCGCAGCGCGACCCGAGGTACGGGTACACGCATCGCTTCGCGTGGGAGCACGAGGTGTTCAAGAATTGGAGCTTGGCGATGCCCGAACGCATTGCGTTGCATCAGTGACGAGGGTGCCGAGACGGGGACGAATAGGCTGAGCGGTCCTGACGCTCACCGGCTGCTCGCTGGCGAACCAACCAATGCCCCGCCCGGGAGTCCACCCACGCCGTCTTCTGTTTTCGTTGTTCTCGGCCGGAGGCTGGCTGGCATTAGTTGGCAGCTTGGCACGTTAAGGCACGCCCCCAGGCACGGTAGGTGTGTTAGCGGCGTGTGTACGAACTGCCCGTAGGCGCAGGCTTTGGGTGTCGTTCCCCGGTGGGTCTCTGAGTGGACCGTGTCAGCGTCAGAGCAAATTGCTCGTGCGCGCTGGGTTGCGCCCGTGTGCGCCCGCGCGCGCGCCCGCGGCCCGCCGGCATTGGTGCAATAGAATTGTTAGTTCGCGAGATCCAAGACTAGGGGTGTCAGACCAAACTTTGAAACCCTTTTTTTGATCGAAATCGCACCAACATGGTTTTCTGTCCTACTCCTGCCGGCGCTTCCCTTCACGCCGTCCAAACACCGGTTTGGGCTGCATGAACGAGCTCGCCGCTGCGGCGGCAGTCGCGCCCATGTCT
>JWZX01001997.1:0-10442 GCA_001275005.1 Chrysochromulina tobinii | reverse complement strand
AGAATGTACTTATCTTGGTTGGGAGTCTTGCCGCCCTGATGCTGCCGTCGGCCCGTGTTGTGGCCTCCGCCCCTCTCATGAGCCTGAACCTCCGCGCAACATATTTCCAGCCATCTTTAGCATGCAACCAGAAGTTAGTATGCGCGAAGTAAGGGCGGCGCTCACTGATGCCCAAATCCGCGCTGTTGGAAAGGAGGACCATGAAACCATTGATGACCTCGTCGCTGAGCCACCCTCCTTCGAGCAAACGATCCACATCATTAACGTATAATGGGATGTTACCGTTCGACACATCCCGGTCGTTGAACCCACGCCGGAAGACACCATTCCAGGGCTGCAACCACTCATCCATCTCTGACGGGTTCCACTGCTTGGAGAACTCATCTTGTGCAGGCGGCATGGGAAGTGGAAAATAAGGAATAGGCAAGTGACGAAGATGCAGCTTGGCTCCGCTCGCGAGTTGCGCAACAATCCTCTGAGCTCCCTTGCACGTGGCGGAGAACGCCACAAGTGCTCTGACGTTATCAGGTAGATACCACGGCATCCCTTTGTGAAGCACGTCGAGGACGAGATCGTCACTCTCGAAGAAACGAGTTGCTGCCGCAACATTAGGGAGTGTAGGATTGGCGACCCCCATGGACTCATCTCCTGAGCAACGTTGAGAAGGAGGGATTCCTGAGGGTCGCCTGATTTCGACAAAAAAGCAGCGGTCCTCCAGGATCATGTCCAACTGGTTGTCATCCAAGGGCTGTAAGGCATCCGCCATAGTGAGAGTGCTACGAGCTCGCGTTATCGGTCGGCATGCATCCCACCGAAGGGTGGTCATGAAGTCGTCCCGTGGGAGCGAAGCAAGCTCTTTGACACTAGTCGAGTCACTGTCTAGCATCGCCGTTAACAAGTCAGAGATGAAGGCAAAGTATGTCTGCTCCCACGTGAAAGCGAGCTCGTATACATGAGTAGCATGCACGATAGTTCCGGACTGGGTCACTCTTGAAGAGGAGATGGTAACGTGTGCGTTGAGGTACTCAACTGGCATGCACTTGTGAAGAGTGTGTCGTGTGCCATCGTCACCCATGCCGCCTTGAACCTTGAGCTGCTCGTCAACGTCACGTTCGCTTGGAAGCACGTCATGCTTACCATTCACCACTGCTGCCTTGCCCGAATCTGCACCCAAGGCCACAGACTGACCTCCACCATGTTCATCACCAGAGCTTCCTACCAGGACTCCTCCGGAGCTGACCTGCTCAGCTTCATCCGACATGGCTGCATCACCATCATCATCCAGTTGTGGATAGTTGTCGTTTAAGGAACCCACCTGAACGGCTGGCAACATCATGGCCATTTTACCAGGCTCCGTGTTCCCGAGCATATGGAAAGTATGTTGTTCAACTTCGGCGTGCATATGGAAAGTAGCGGTAACTGATGCGGCAGCTGATGCGGTAGCAAAGGCAGGAGACGTACATTTTGAGGCGGCAGCCGAGGCGGGAGGCAGAGTGCTCAACGCTGCGCCAGCCGATGAGCAACCTAAGGCACCACCTGACGAGACGGGAACGTTGGGTTGAGTCGAATTGATGGCATCTTGCCAGGTAGCCATGACGGGCGCTGATTCAGGAACTGGGGCATCCACTGAGATTGGAGGTGGGGCGCAAGCTGCGGTTCCAGTTGAGATCCCACCCTGACGGGTGACGAGGCCGACAAGAGCCGACTTTTGACACGCACGTGCCAATGACATTGGCGCTGTACTGCTGCCACCAGGTTCTCCAGGTGTTGAAGAAGAAGGGAGGACACAATTTGCATGGTCAGTGCTGTTCGAAGAAGGTCCTAGTGTAGCCGAGGTGTGAGCCGAGGTGTGAGCCGAGGCAGACTTGCGTGATTTTGCCGGTTGTTGAAAAGGAGAGGCACGGACCCACCCAAGTGGATTCGACCCATCCAGTCCTTTTTCGACCGTTGCATCCCGTTCAACTCTGGCGGCAGATGGCCATGGAACTGTCGTCGGAGCTCGATTTGGGACACGTGGAATGTTGTGGCTCCCGGAATGCTGAGCTGCTGCTTTCATCATCTGCGGTGCGTCTCGAACCACTTCTTCCATGGGTTTCACACGATCATCCCCGGCAGATGCAGAAGGCCGACCACCTTTGTGAGCGTCTGGAATCCGAGGTTGGGTCAACTTTTTGAGCGTCAGGGTGCGCATCTTTGCAGATACCCCTTCGTAGGTGAGATCATTTGGCGCGGTTGGACCAAGTTGCTGTTTGCAAGTATGTATACTCGTCCACGACTTCCGCATCACTGTGGTAAGGTCGAACGTTTCGAGGACGTAAGTGACCTCTGGGCAAAACTGAACTTCCGTGCCATTGCGTCCACAGGAACAGAGATCAAACCAATTCTCTTCCTTTATGCACGACAAGCGTACGGTGTGAGATTGGAGTACAAGGTCTTTATTGCCAGTGACGAAGTCCCAAGCTCGCCGATTCACATCATCGGTGGCGCGTTCCTGTATGAGGATGCTCCCACGTCGATCACAGATCACCTTAATGGGGTTATCCAGAAGCGTCGGATCCCTGAAGATCTTCATCGCGGTGAGGGGTTCAGGCATTGATTTGAAGTCAATGTACGTATTTCTCTGCGTCGCTCTTGCCATCTGTTCCCGCTCAATCTTTTCGATGCGCACCGGCACGTGCCGACCAACCGGGCTCAACAGCTGATAGATGTGCATCCACCGCATCCGAATGAACGCCCTGACTTCAATGAACGCAGCGGCTAACGTCGTCTGCAGGCGTGCTGGTTTGATCATCATTGCAGCAACCTCGACGCAGGAAGTGACCTTATTACCATGATGGTAAGCCCCTGTAGGCATGAAGGCACGACACCACTTGTGCAACGGTACGTGCGTGAGGGTGTTGAAGGCGTCTTTGTCGTCACGCTCGAGGACGCGAAGGATCTCTTCAACGTCGGCCTTGCGACTTGGGGGCAGGTCATGAATCTGAGCCATGATCTTCCGTACACGATGTGATTTGATGTCCAGAAGGAGGTGGCGATAATCACGAATGTGATGCGCATCCTCTCGATAGGTGACCACTCCATTGATCAAAGAGATGCCACCGTCAGTACCACAAACGAAATCCTTAGAATTGAATGCATCTCCGTAAGCCGCCTTGGAGTGAACGTGGTGCAAGTTAACCCCGAAGTCGCACTCCGTGGCCAGGAGTTGCATGATGAAGGCAATGTGAATGGACCGATCACCACCCAAGATGGCCTCGAGGTAGAATGTACCTTGGCCGCGACGCTTCGCGAACGCGCAGTCGATGGCCGTGAATTTGCAGAACACGCCATTCCCAATACCCTTCCGGACATAGCCTGGCACTAGACACCAGCCAAGGAGATATGATATCGTGTGAGCCATTTTCATCGACGTCTCGCACGTCTGGCATGTCTCCAGGACTGGGAATGAAGGGAGGCATCTTTGCTTTGCGGCCGTTGCAAGCACGTTTCCATTGGTTCTTGTAACGAGCCTCTGCAATTTCATACATCCGATCTCGTACTTCCTGAGCCGTGGCCTCGATTAGTTCTGCATAGTCTCCGTCATCCCGCGCTTGTGCGATCGCCCCTTGAAGGAGGTTGTTGAGTGCGAACTCATCAACCGGTCCGCCACCAACCAGATAACGTCGCACCTGTTTTGCTACACCCGGTTTGCTGTGTCCGTATAGTGCAAGCTTGTCGACTAGCACAGGAACGCTTGTACTTTGCATCAAGTTCGATGGCTCCTTAAGCTGCATTGTATGGGCGATGGACCTGGCCCCGGCGCCGCAGTTGGTCTTCCTCTTCATGTGCTCCTGTAAAGCGGTTGCGGAAGACAGAGAGTGACCAGCAGACTCGGATACAGACGCAAAATCTCCACCAGAGTCGTCAACCACATCGGGTTGAGGATGAAAGCACCGATGTGGTGCGTACATCGTAACGAAAGCTCTCTTGTCGTCTGACCCTAGGTCTCCACTGTAGCCGTCGTATGGCCATTGGTCTACAAAGGGGGGACCACCTGCAGCGAGAGTCATCAGCCGATGCTTGTGCGACGAATGCCCTTCCACCCGGTCTGAATTTGATGTGAGCCACGCAGTCACTTCTTTTGCTGCCTGAGTATCCCGGTACGAGAATTTTTTGCGCTGTTCAGCGGTGATGAGTTGGGCCTGGAAGATGAACCCGCAGGTCGTGGTGGGGTTCCGTTGAAGAAATTGCATAAAGTTGGCGAATGCGTCTTTGCCCCTCATGGCCTGTTGGCAAAGAGACTCTGCACGACCAGACTCTGCAGAGTGCAAGGATTGTGCGAACTGCATGACATCTAACTTGCACAGCCATTTAGCAGATGTTGTCCTTTGATCAAGCCCTTTGCCGCGCACCCTATCACCGCCCCACAAGACACAGCAAGTCCCTTGGCGGTGTTGATGGGAACGCATGAGCTGCTCGAGGTCTTCCACAGTTTTCGCCATCATCATGAACCCCATCTTGGAACCCTCCGCCAACGTGGGAACGTGCCCAATACGGTGCTCGCAGTGACGAGCCTTCTTCTTGGAGGACTCTGGCTGCTCCGCGGTGCCTGATGCTGGAGGACCATTTGGCAATGTGTCGTCGCGTGTTTGGCCACCCGACCTGTCTCCGCCAGAAGGCTGATTGGAACCAGCAGCTGCCGAGGAGGCAGTGTCCACCGGAGCCGCGGACTGTTCAAGGACAGAAACGCGTCGCATGAACGGCAGAATGTCGACCCAAGATCTGTCCATGTCTGCGTGAAGCTGAGAGATGCTTTGAAATTCTTCGGCAATGTTACCGGCCGCAGCACCATCCTCGACCCATCGCCAGATCGTTTTGCGTTTTGTCGGGATGGTGCTGCGCACTTGAGGTGAAAGGATGGACGACACTGCAGGCGTGCGAGTTGAGGTTTTCTTTGGCGATTCGTCGTGACCTTGATGCGCAAATGCCAAGCAGCCAGATCCCTGCTGGTCGCTTGCTGCAAGAACCTCTTCATTTTGTGTTGCATCATACGTCCCCCAAAATTCACTGATGTCATTGTCGAAATTCCATCCAAGCGAGTCGTCGTCCTCCTCGCCGGAGTCGGAGCTGGCGCACTCGGGAACACCGCCATCAACATCGGACATGTCGTTCCCAGACGCAGCAACGCGCCACACGAGAAATGGGCACGCGCGCAACGACGATCCGCGCTGATTCCACCAAGTCCGGGTTTGAAACGACAAACCAGGTGCTTAACCCGGACTTAGCAAGTCCGGGTTAGGCACCAATTCCAGGGGCCTAACCCGGACTTCACCAAAAATTGGTGCGTAACCCGGACTTGGCTGAATTCGTCAATTAGGAAATGCCTGACCCGGACTTAGACCGGGTGCCTAGGTCCGGGTTAGGGACCGGGCACAAGTCCGTAACCCGGGCTTCACACCTCCAAGTCCGGGTTAGACACCCGGGCACGGGTTCTTAACCCGGACTTGGCCAAGTCCGGGTTAGGCACCTCTGGCCAAGTCCGGGTTAAGAACCCGTGCCCGAAAGAAGTCCGGGTTACTTACGGGTTACGCACTAACCTCGTTCCTAAGTCCCAGGATAACCACACATGAAATGATGACAGATGGACTCGAGACAGGCTGAACGTCACGTTTCATCTTAGTTACTTAGAAGACAAGCGCCTCGTTCAAGGGCCTCGATTCGCGGCTCAATCAGCTAATCTTGCAGCTAATGAGGCCAATGACTGAGGCGCACCGGTTCAAAAACACCGGAGGGGGGCGGGACACCGGTACGGCACTCCACCCGAGCCGCACCTCAAGTCCGCCAGCCATACGCCGCCGCCCGAGTCTGCCGAACTTTGGAAACTTAAAAAACTGCACCCTTTTTGGTCCTTCACGCACACTCGCACTCTCCACCCCGGGCGTCAATCAGGTATGTCGCGCGCTTCGGCCTGCGCGTGCTCTTCCACTTCGTCCAGCGGCCGCGCCAGAAATGAGCATGGGACCTAGCGCACGCCAACGGCAAAAGGCGCTCGACCACATGCGTGCAAATCAGATGGTTTCGAGAAGCGTGCGAACCATCTGTCATCCGCTTGCGCGTCTCTCCTCCAACGTCACATTCGCGGATGGACCCCTAGGATACGACGAGCATCTGCAACAGTTGGGTACTCCATCGGCAATGACGCACGAGATTCGCTTGTGGAAAGAGAATATCATCAGCGTCCCGCCACGACTGCACCAATCCTGGAAGAATTGCACTCTTGCATTCCAGCAGCGCGCGTGGCATCAACGCTGTGATGCCATTCTCCCGCGCAATTGGAGCATGTGGCTCTGGACGGACGAGGACAATCGTGAGTTCATCGCTCGTGAGTTTCCCAGCTTTCTCGCGCTCTACGACGGCTACGACGTGCACATCAAACGCGTCGACGCCGTGCGCTACTTCTACCTCTACCGATATGGCGGCGTTTACATGGATCTTGATATGCTCTGCCTGCGCCCGTTTGAGCCCGTGCTGCTCCCAGGCCACGCCACGTTCGGCACTGTGCTAAAATTCCACAAGCGCCAAGATCGGACGCAGGAGCAATGCGAGGCCGGGCTTTGCTTTAGGCGCAACGGAGAGAATGTCCACCCTGCGCTCATGGCAGCGCCAGCTCGACACCCATTTTTTGCCTTCCTGATACATCGCTTGCACTCTCGTGCAAATGCGACATTTAAGGGGAAACGGGCTCATCCACTCGCAGCCACGGGTCCCGTGTTCCTTCAGGATGCCATCATGGATTGGGCTGAGCTGGGCCACGGAGGCATCAGCATCCGAGAGAATCCCACCTTTTTCAACGGCGGGCCGACGAATCCCCCCTTTGTTGGTTGCAACATCATGGAAGCCATCTATCCAAACACCCCCGCAAAGCTGGCCAAACTCGAGAGTTGCCCGGCCCGCCTACCAAAATCGACCACCACGAGCTTCTGGACCGGCCTTTGGATTGCCGACTGGTTGGCCGAGAAGAACCGATCTGGGATCTCACGAGCGAGTCGACGGTCTCCAGCACATTCTTGAGCGAAGCGCGCTGATGCATGAGTATCTAGGCGTGACAACAGCGCCGAGTGGCCATGCGAGTTTCAGTACAGTTCTCATATCAGTCGATCGCGGCGCGATCGCTCGCGCTTTCCTCCTTGGTGGGCTTTCGTGCTCCCAAAATATTCATGGGCCGCTAAAGCGCTAAAGCGCTTGACGCTTTTCGTTTCACTTCCGCAAATCTCTTGCGAAAGGGGGGTCCTTGACAAGCTTTCTCACGATTGAGTAGCCCGAGCGAGCGAGTACTGTGTACTCAGTACTTGTGTTGACCGAGGGGAGCTTATAGCCGTCCTTTGAGACCGGGTGGTGTGGTGAGTGAGTTATTGAGCTCACTCACTCACTCACTCACTCACTCACTCACTCGTGTGGTGAGCGCGGGGGGACCGCGACAAAACTGACTGGCTGACTGATCAGCGCCGGCGTTCACAGCCAAAGTGAAGCCTGAGGAGCTCTGGCTCGACGCAAGTCAAGCGAGCACACCTACCACTTCTTTTCCTGCGCGGCACAAAATGCCGCCCACAAATGTCTCCTGCCCGACTGACTGTACGAGGATTGGGCACTGCCTACACGATATGGTCCCCCCCCGGATTGGGCACTGCCTACACGAAACTGACTGACTAACTGACCTAATATGGAGGACGAGGAGCTGCGGGAGGACGTTACTCTAATAACAGGGCCGTACTTTATACGGTGCTGTACAGACTCTGTACAGTAGCGGATTCGGTTCTCGTGCGACCACGCTCGCGCAAATGCGCGCGCGCGCGCCCCGCCCCAAGTGCTGCCCCATCTCACGCTCGGAGGTCGACTCTCTCCGCACCCGGACAGGACCAGCTGCTTCGGAGCGGTGTGGGGCCTCTGTTGTGAACTTATCTGTCGGCCGAACGTGCTCGTGGTCTGCGATCGATGGCTCGAGGACTCCTGCACGGGATCGTCGCCGTGACGGCCTCGGCACATTCGCCTGTGCCGCCGCCTTTGACCGTAGTGCCGCCTCCGCCGCTCCCGCCCGCGCCCGACGACAGCGGATTCAGCCCTCTGCCGCCGCCGCGACCGCCTTCGACGGAGCTCGGACGAGCCCTCCCGAGCAGCCAGCATGATGGGCGACAGCTCGCGCACTCCACAACCATCGTGGGCTCCGGGTCGATCGTGGGCAGCGTCACCTCGGCGTCCCTTATGGATTACGTGCGTGCGACTCGTCCCTGCGCTTTGACCTCGGACGCCGCGCCGCAATCCCACGCCCCTCGAGCTTGCTCGCCCACTTGCACGGCCCCTCATGCCCTCTCGCGCTCGCGACTCACTTGCTGTGCACACAGCCTGTAGCCGTCGCCGTGAGCGGCTCGTACGCATACGTGGCGGGGCGTTATTCCAACTCGCTGACGGTGTTCGACATTAGCAACCCTGCATCTCCAGTTATCCGGGGCAGCGTGGTGTCGTCGTCTCTTCTGGCTGGGGTGAGCGCGACCCAATTCTGCGACCGCGGTTGACTCGGCACCGCGCTGCGCCTCGTCGCGCTTGCGTCCGCCCCGTCCATCATGCTCGCCCCCGCGGTGCCTCCGCCGCTGATGCCCCCTCGCCCTCCCGCCCTCCTGCACTCTCTCTCGCTCGCTCGCACGTGCTGTGCACGCAGGCTTACGGCGTCGCCGTGAGCGGCTCCTACGCTTACGTGACGGCACATGTTTCCGACGCGCTGGTGGTGATCGACATTAGCAACCCTGCGTCTCCAGTTATTCGGGGCAGCGTGGTCTCGTCGACCGATCTGGATTGGGTGCGTGTGCGGCCTGGTGCTTCGCGCGCATGGATGACCTCGGGCGCCGCGGCATGCGTCCGCCCCGCCCATCGTGCTCGCGCCCGCCGCGGCGCCACCGCCTGCTGATGCTCTCTCGCGCTCTCACTCGCTCTCTGTTACGTGCTGTGCACACAGGCTGCTGGCGTCGCCGTGAGCGGCTCCTACGCTTATGTGGCGGCGCATGCTTCCGCCTCGCTGGTGGTGGTCGACATTCGCAATCCTGCGTCTCCAGTCATCCGTGGCAGCGTGGTCTCGTCAACCGTTCTGGATGGGGTGCGTGTGCGCCCTGGTGCTTTGCACGGGCGGATGGCCTCGGGCGCCGCTGCATGCATCCGCCCCGCCCATCACGCTCGCACCCGCGGCGCCACCGCCTGCTGATGCCCTCACGTGCTTTCACGCGCTCGCACGCGCGCGCTGTCACGTGCTGTGCGCGCGCACAGGTTATGCACGTCGCCGTGAGCGGCTCGTACGCTTACGTGGCAGCTGCAATTTCCAGGTCGCTGGTGGTGATCGACACTAGCAATCCTGCGTCTCCAGCCATCCGGGGCAGCGTGGTGTCGTGGTCTCTTCTTCATGGGGTGCGCGCGACCCAATTCTGCGACCGCGGACGGCCTCAGGCGCCACTGCATGCGTCCGCCCCGCCCATCACGCTCGCGCCCGCGGCGCCACCGCCTGCTGATGCCCTCTTGTGCTTTCGCGCGCGCGCTGTCACGTGCTGTGTGCACAGGCAAGTTTCGTCGCCGTGAGCGGCTCCTGCGCTTACGTGACGGGGCAGTATTCCAACTCGCTGGTGGTGATCGACATTAGCAACCCTGCGTCTCCAGTCATCCGGGGCAGCGTGGTGTCGTCGTCTCTTCTTGAACAGGTGCGTGCGACGCGGAGCTGCGACCGTGATTGAACTAGGGCGAAGGCTTGTCGCGCTTGCGTCCGCACCGTCCATCATGCTCGCACCCGTGGTGCGTCCACTGCTGGTGTCCTCTCGCGCTCTCGCCCTCTTACCCGCTCGCTCTCGCGAGCTGTGCACACAGGCTTTATCTGTCGCCGTGAGCGGCTCCTACGCTTACGTAGCAGCGTGGAATTCCGACTCGCTGGTGGTGGTCGACATTAGCAACCCTGCGTCTCCAGTCCTCCGGGGCAGCGTGGTCTCCTCGTCCTTTCTGGATGGGGTACGTGTTGCCCTTAGCTTAGTCCATCATGCTTGCCCCCGCATCATGCTTGCCACCATGGGCCATCGGTCGACCATGGAACCACTAGAGACACACACACAGCCCCACGACCTACTCTTCGCGCCACACGCTCGCCCTCGAAGGCAATGCCTTCGACTCCGGGGCGGCAGCCTGCTTAGCAACCGGAAAAAAATAGGGATGGACCAGGTTTTCGTGGTTTGAACCAGGAAAAGCGGTCCGGACCAGCCCAAAGTGGTTTGGACCACCGACGGTTCGTACCACTATTTAGTGGTTTGAACCACTTTGCCAGTACAAACCAGAAATAAGTGGTATGTTCGTATGAACCAGCTTCGTGGTTCACACCACTTTGGCTGGTTTGAACCTGAATTTCCGGTTTGAACCAGGAACACGTGGTTTGGACCAGC
>JWZX01001996.1:0-10613 GCA_001275005.1 Chrysochromulina tobinii | reverse complement strand
TTGTGCACAGCAGCCACGCGCAAGCTCTCGAACAAAATGGACCCACCGACCACCCCATCAGCCACCGGCAGACATCCTAGCGGTAATGTACGGAACCAGGAGTCGTCCTAGTACAGGACAGTAGCCAGAACGACAGAGATGATCTCCGAGATTCACGATCTCGGAGATTATATCTCGGCAAGTTCCGGTGAAGCGCCCGTGGAAGCGCGAGATGCAACCGAGGATCGGTTGGGCACCCAATACCAAGTATGTCCCTATAGCATAGCAAGATGCTAACCATGTATCCAATCACAGGATACCATTCACAGAGAGCTTGAGCGCTCCCAACGAACAAACCATACTCGTCGCAATCGTCATGAAGGTCACAGAAGTTTGGTTTCGTCAACGCAAATCTCGAGAAGATCACTCTGGGCTTTTTTCCACAGGTCTCAGGATCTTCAGTTCTCTTTTTTCGCCACGGACCGTCTCGAGAGCAACACTCCGAACCCGCGCCGCCTGACTCATCGACCCCCTCCGTTCTGCCCGCGCCGCACCTTATCACTGCGCCGCTTTGTTCTCTCCACCGCCAAAGAGATCCTCCTCATCCTCAAGCCCCTCTTCCTGCCAGTCCGCCTGCGGCTGACCGTTGGCGCCCGCGCCGCCTCCCATGGCATTGCGAATGATCTCGACGGGATTGCCGCCAGTCGAGACGATGGCCACGAGCCCAGCGGCGAACAGCAGGAACGCGCGGAACTCGACAATGAACCGCGCCACGCCAAAGGCGACCCCAGTCAAGCCGCGCAGCTTCGCGTGCTTCGAGGAGAATTCAGCCGACTGCCACAGGGCGAACGCAGTCTTCTTATCAGCCTCGACGCCATCCCCACGCCAATAGAGAGAGCCAAGGTGGAAGAGCGAGTCTTTGCTACCGGCTCGATAGGCCTCTTTGTACAGGTCGACGGCCGTCGCAGAGTCTCCGAGTTCGACGAGCAGATTCGCGAGTTGCACATTGGCTTCCGTAGAGCCCTGCAGGACAGCAAGCTTCAGGTACTGCTGGGCTCGTTGCTGCTGCGTCTTGCGCTCCTCAGGACGTAGCTTCGGCATCTCGTGCATGTACAGGTGACCGGCGTTGTGCTGCGCAGCCTCCACGCCGGCGTGCGCGGCGATCAAATAGTGGAGTAGCGCGCTCTGCGTGCGGCCCTGGTCGTGCGCCTGCAGCGCCGTGCCCATGAGCGAGCGCACGAGCGGCCCACCATCCGCCGCATGCTTGAGGAAGAATTGCGCCGTAGCGCAATCCTTGCGCACGCCCAGGCCCAGGCGCACCATGCGACCGACGACGAGCTGCGCCTGCGGATGCTGGAACTCAGCGGCGACTGAGAGGAAGCGGAAGCCTTGGCTGACCGACTTCGGGACGCCACGTCCCCCGAGCGTGAGCGCACCGAGGTTGTAAATGGAGTCAAGGTGGCCGAGGCGTGCTGCGAGCCACATGCACTTTGCTGCACGCTCGTCCGACTGAGGCACGCCCAAACCGTAGAGATGCGCGTAGGCTAAACCAGCCCAGGCCGAGGCGTCGCGGTGCTTTGTGCCACGCCGCAGCGAGCGCAGGGCCTCGCGGTACCGCCGACTACGCAACTGCACGAAGCCAAGGTTCGTGTGACCCATGGCATCGCCTTGGTGCGCGGCCGATCGAAACCAGTGCATGGCAGCTGCGCAATCGCGCGGCACGCCATGCGAACCGGCGTGGTAGAGGTGGCCCATGCCAAGCTTGCCGGTAACATCGCCGACATTGGCAAGGTAGTCCATGTACTCGATCGTCGACGCGTCATAGCGATCGCGGGGCGGCATCTGCTGTGCGAGCAACGTGAGGTGGTCCACCTCGACTGGGTTGGATTGCTCGACTGTGTGCCGGCGGGTCTCGTCCATTGAGCTGATCGCCGCCTGCGCTGCTTGCTCGTAGAGCGCCGCGCTATCGGCGCAGCTCTCGCGCAGGCCGATGCCGTATGCGTGGCGGAAGGCCATGGCCATCGCACCCAGCGTGGAACCGCCCCGCGCCGCGCGATCATACAAAACACGCCCGTGCGTGCGATTAGCCTCGAGTCCACTGAAATTATATATGTCACGCAGCGCGTCGGAGGCGTGAAGGAAGCCCATCAGCGCCTGCGCATCGGGTTGGCCGAGCTCCTCTGCTCGACTAAGCCAGTGCAGCGCCCAGGTGAGGTTGCGCTTGGGGGCACACTGCTGGCCCAGCAGGTACATACTGCCGAGGGCGGCCATCGCGAGCTCATCTCCACCACCAGCGGCATCCACCATTGCCGTGGTGGCCTCGAGCAGACCGGGCGTGCAGTCCAATTGCAGTAGTGCCGCTGCGCGCCTTGCTGCTTCTTGCCAGTTTGTTCCAGAGACTGGCTTTTCGGTGTCGTGCTCGGCGTCGTCCAGCGTGAATGTGATCGGCGCGTTGATAACGGGGTTCGAGGTCGGCGCGCCAGCGTTGCCCGCCACCAGCGCCACGGTGGACGCCACATTGAATAAGATCTGTGCCGACCGCATGGCAGGGGGAGAAAAACGAGGCGCGATCTCCGAGACGAAAATCAGGAGCGGGACTTTTCTCACCGCGCCGATGTGTCGAGATGTCCGTCCATAACTACGGCCGTGTGGCGGAGATTTTTAGCACTTTTAGAACTTCTCGTGTGAAGTAATCGATGCGTCCTGCGAATCGCCAAGCGACGGGGCCGAAGAGCAACACTGCTCGTCTGACGAGGCAAACCAACGATAGCCAGATTCAGGAGACGGTGCAGGAGGACGAAGCTGCGGTGGCATCACCGCGCAAGGCTCGGCGCAGCCTGAGACGTTGCGCTGAGTTCGGTGGTGAGGCGGAGGCGCCTGATGAACAGGAGATGCAGGAGGAAGACAATATCATCCCGTGCGATGCCTATGATGTTGGCCATCACATACTCTGTGACAGATCCCCATCGCAGCATGCCGGCGAGGGGAAGCGGTTCTGCGACTTCTGGTCCTTGAAGGCGGTCGTGGAGTGGATAGTAATGCCACAAACCCTCATCGACAAGCTGTGCAAACCCTCGCACGCACCAACGCACGCACGCACGAACATATGGCGACTCGGGGTGTCACATTCCCTCGCAAGCTACTCGCTGCACGCGCACGACTCGCTGCACACGCACGTCCCCGAGTTTTATTTGGCGCTCGACTGCGTGCTTGACGAAGAAGTCGGAGAGCTTAACAGGCAAAACAAACTAAACGGCGCGCCGCGACTTTATCAGAAAGAGCAGGCGGCGGAGGAGCAGCAGATGACTCAGCAAGTAGTACACAGAGAGCTGTTAGTCTGCATGGACTCGCTCTTCAACAAGGTACTTCGTAACGTGAAGACGGATGCGGAAGAAGCGAAGGAGATCGCGCGTGTTGCAAAGGCAAGGGCGCCAAGGCTAGCAGCGCAAGTCGAGCGGCTCGCAACAGAGCGAGACCGCCCTACGACGGAGGTCCCAACCTGCCACAAAAGCCTGTTGGCGTCGATGGTGAAAGCTGATCGACCGAATCAGCTGCCAGATAACGTGCCAATCGTGCGCCGGAAAGGACGCATGCGACACAGCGCGATGGCGCCAGTGGATCGACGCTCGAGTTCCAGCGGCCGCCTAAGCCCATGGAAGCCCATTTCCATGAGTGGTAAAGTTGCAATCCAACAAACCAAACGGCGTGGATCTGAGCTTCAACCCTACTCTCACGTCCGGCTCAGAATGTGCTACCCTGCGGATTCGGACGATAAATCGGTAAGGATGCGGCTACATGATCTTTCTTCTCTGCCACCGTCGCTCCCTCCGTCGCCTCCGGGTTCCCCCGTTGCAGGAGCCGCCGCTCCACCTGTCGAAGCCCATGCGCTCTTGCCTCTTCCTGAGGCCGCGTGTGTGTTCCCAGCTTCTATTCATTGGGCTCCTAGCTCCGATGACGTGCCGGTCATGGCAGAGGTGCCCAACGCGGAGGCAGCAACAAACTTGCAAGCGTTGCCTGCCTTCGCCGTCGGGATGGCAGTCGAGTGCACTTCAGACGAGGCAGGCATAAGAGGCTCTTGGTATACCGGCACGATTCTGAGCATTGCAGCGCAGACAGCCTCTATTGCTTTCTCATCGCTGCACGATGCATTAAGGGAGGATAGCCCGTTGCATGAGCAGGTACCTCTCAACGCGTTGAGACCGGTGCCCCCACCAGCTGACTCAGGATTCGCAAGAGGGTTGCAGCCTGGTATGCTCGCGGAGGCCTGGTGGCAGCAAGGGTGGTGGCAGGTAGTCGTCAAGCACAAGCCCAGTGATGCACCCTCGGTGGCAGCCGCTGCTGGGAGCTCCTCTGCCGACGCATCGGTACTCCCGAACGAATGGTCGCTTGAATCCGTCCAATATGGCAATTGTCACCGGATGCAGGAGCCTTTGCTCCGACCTTGCTGGTGCTGGGACCCGTGCACACACAACTGGTCCACTAAGGAGCAATTGCCTGCTGCACCGGCACCGCCAGCGCTGGCCGAGCCTCCAGGCCCGTCACCCAAACCCTCACCTGTCGACAAGGAGAAGAAATGTTCAAAACGCAAGTCGGATCTCGGTCCGGGCATGAAAGAGCTGCAGCGCGAGGAGTCCGAGCGTGAAATGCGGGAGCTACTTCAATTGTATGCGCCGGGGAAGCACGTTGAGGTACGTGGCTTGGACGAGGGCTTCCTTGGCTCGTGGTACCAGTGCCTGGTGCTGGAGGCACGCGAGGCTCGCTCGACCATCCGGCTGCGGCTGCGCTATCTGGCGTTCCAAGAAGAAGACGGCTCCTTTTGGGAGGATTGGTTTGATCAGCAGAACGTGCGCCCGATGCCGCCCGATCACGACCCAAGCTTCATCCTTGAGCTCAAGAAGGGTCAGCCTCTCGAGATTAACATTGAAGAGGGCTGGTGGGAGGTGGAGCTGAGCGGGCGTGACGGACCCAATTATCTGGTCACTGCCAAGCGCTACAAGGTACAGCATGTCGTGCCGCTCGAACGACTCCGACCGGCCTGGGGATGGTCACAGCGAGAGCACTCGTGGAGCGAGCTCAAGACGAGGCCTCTACAGGATGGCGGCAGTAAAACAACGTCGAGCAACAAGAAGCGTCAAAACTAACCACTTTTTTTTAGGAACGTGTTCAGAAGAATTCAGTTTGAAGAAACCTGTACAACCATCCTCTCGCACAAGGCTTCAAAGCGCCCGACGCGGACCCATACAACGACGTACGCCGAGGTGAGCACGACACATCATCGCGGCCTTAAGAATGGTTGGATCAGCTGACCGCGACGACAGGGTCGAGTCCCGCATTCCATATGCTTGAACGGTTCCTGACCGTGCGTGCGGTGCGCGTCAACAAGGCGATGGTGAATTCTCAACTGTCAGTTGCTGGCCACGTTCATGGTTGCCGTCACTTCGGAGTGACGAAGCCGGTTTGCTCACGCTTGTTTCTATCCAAAAGAGACGGCCATTCGATCCACCTGACAGGGCCACAGAGTTTACACAGGTTACTTTGGGGCAGAGACGTGCGCAGAGGAGGGGCCATGGCTTACCCGAGCGAGTGTATCTCCACGAGAACTTCAAAGGCGATCAGCAGCACGATGGCGTATTCGAGAAACGTCGAGTGCTGATGATGAGCGTCGTCTTTCAGAGTTTGCATTGTCGCCTGCGCGTAATCGAGCTGCTGGTTAATCGCTTCGATTCGATCCTCGATCTCGTACTCGGAAACCATGGCGTCATACATCGCCTCGCGTTCAGGCTGCTCCCAAAGCCAGTCTGGAGTGGACATGATCGAGTCGTCGAAGTTGAATTCGCGCATGAGCAGCAGCCGTTGCATGGTGCGTGCGCCCGACTCCACGCCACCAAGGTAGGGTGGCAGGAAGCGCAAAAGGAGCGAAGGCCGGCCCTGGCGAACGATGCGCTTAACGGAACCTAGGATGCGCTCCATTTCATCCTCTAGAAGAAGCAGCTTCATGTGCCGATGCAGCGCATGAGAGAAGGACAGTTGATCAAGCGTGCGTTTGCGCGGCTCGCACGATGCATTGATTAGGATCTCATCGCGGCTAAGCTCGGAGCGATCTCCAGTATGCCACTTCATGACCTCTCGTGGGAGCGAGAGCGGATCGTATGGCTTTTGTCGACCTCTTCCTTGACCTCCTTGCAGCGCATACAAATCACGCAGAAGCGCGTCTTCAAAGTTTGGCTCCGATCCCCACCAAACGCTGACACAGGCGGAGCTGCTGGGCCCGTCGCTCCCGGAAGATGCTGTGAAGAAGAAGACGCAAGCGCGCGCCGAACCGTGCGGTGCATCCGTCCCGGATGCCGGCGCACTCAAGTGCACCACGTCTTCGATTGCATCCACCTCAATAGACTTGAGCATCGCCGTTGCTGACGCGGCGGACGAACTTCCTCCGAAGACCTGCACTGACCCAGCGCCGAACCGTGCGCGTAGTGCTTGCGCGAGGCCAAACTGATCATGCTCGCCCGGCATGATGATCGCAGCCACCCGACGAGACGACTCAGGAGCAGATCCGCCAGCCTTCTTGCGCTTTCGCCCTTTTGGGGCGAGATTAGGTCTCCGCGCATAGGCCTGCGGCACAGAAGGCGATGCAGAGAGCTGCCGTGACCACGACTCCGTGGCGATGCGGCCCACATGGCGTCGCTGCGACGTGAATCGCCACATGTAGAGCCGATCGCCTTGAGCGACGAGAGCGTGTGAAAGTTATAAACATTGGCTGTGAAAGGCGAGGTTCACGGGATCCTGGATGTGAATTAGCGGCAAAACGAAAACGGTGCGTGTGGTGAATTCCGGAAAGGGTACCGAAAATCTTTCATTCCCTCTCTTCGATCCAACTGCGGTGAACGCGCCCGGGGGAATCTGAGAGACTGACTCCGTGTACGCCGGTCCGTTGTCTTTTTGCGTCGTATGACAGACATCCGAAGTAATTCATAAAGAAGTAATTCATACATGAAACCAAGATGCGAACCTTTGTGAACAAACGGAAGAGATGGCCGCCTGCACTGGCCTGACGGCCATTGCGCTCGTGCCCAACGTACCCACACTTCACGCGCCCGACCCGCCCGATGGTGCGGGCATCGACGCGGACGAGCAGGCGTGGCGCATGGGCGTGCAGGCGGAAGCAGAGGCTCAGCCGTTGGGTTCCGCTCTTATTGATGCAGGCCTGCGGCTCTATTCGATGCTTGATGGCGAGTGGCACAACGTCTACGTCGAAGCGTACAATGAGCGTTCGGGCCGTCACCGCGTGCGATGTGAGTCATCCACCATTTTGTACCGCGACGTTCCAGCCTCACATGACCATGACCATTGTTGCCCGATAATGCTCTCACACCATGCTGGCTGCTTCCCATATCTTCTGCAGATTCCGACGGCACGCAAATGTGGCATTTGCTGCGCGACGAGCGATGGCTGCAGACCTCAAAACCCGAAGACCGACCGCTCACGACGGCGCGAGCTGGGGCTGGTGGCTCGGAGCGGCGGCGGCCGAGCCGGGCCGCCGGCGAGGCTGCTTCGAGGGTGGCGGCCCGACTCTCTGCACAGGAAGAGACCGGGCGTGACCAGGACGATGATGGCGGTGACGATGTGCTCGTCCCATCCGATGACGAGCACGACGACCAGGACCACGACGCCAACGGAGAAGCACCGCAGCGAAAGCGAGCACGTAAAGGCGCGAGGCGTCCTCATGCGCGTGCCAAGAAGGCGACGGAAGGAGGCACCGGCGCCGCAACGTCGAGCGCCGGCCGCACGGCATCTCTGGGCGCTTCTGACGGCGCTCATCCTCGACCACCGGGCCGCGCGCCCGTGGGCAAGCAGTGGGACTCGCATCAGGGGCAGTGGGTGGCTCGCGAGCCCGCGACAGAGCCACCTACGCACCTGGCCGCAGGCACAGCGCAGGATTACGTTGGCATCGCCACAGGCGCTGCCGCCGGAGCGATGGGCGGCGAGGTGCTGATGGGCGGCGGCATCTCGGCGGGCGCTGCCTATCCCATGATCCTGCCCCCAGAGGGCGCGCGCACGAGCGCAGCGTCGCGATGGGAGGCTGCGGGCGCCGACTTGCCAGGCTGGATGGTGGAACGCCGAGTCGCCGCAACTGGGCGTCAGTACGCGGTGTACCACGGCCCGCAGGGGCATCGCGCCACGTCGCGCACGCAGGCACTCACGGGCGGCGTGCGCCGCGGCACGTTGCAGAAGCCCATGGAGGAGATGACCATGCGCGAGCTCATCTGCGAGCGCACGCAGGGCGTCCCGATGCGCGCCGCGCGTGTCGTGCGCATGCGCCGACGCAAAGGCGCTGACGACGCGCCCGGCGCCGACGGCGGCGGGCCAACGGCGGACGGCGAAGCGCCTGTGGGCGGCAGCGGCAGCGCCTTTGGATGGTCCGACTTTTCGCTCGGCGGCGGTGGTGGGCGCAGCTTCGTGATCACAAACGACGCCGAAGAGGCCGAAGAGTTCCGGCGACAGCGTGAAGCGGAGGAGGAGGAGGCCCGCGGGCCGCGGCTCGCGAGCGAGGAGGCGGGCGAGGAGGGCGAGGAAGAGGACGAGGAATGGGACGCTGTGACTGGTGCTGCCGTCGCGGCAGACGGGCCACGTGGTCGGCTTCGCAGGCGTGGCGGTGGCGTCTGGCAGGACGGGGAAGAGGACCGACCTCATGCGCGTGATGGCGAGAATGGGGAGGAGGGGGACGAGGACGAGGACGAGGATGAGGAAGACGAAGAGCAGGGTGCGGCGGAAGGCGAAATGGGAGGCGCCAACGGGCCCGGCTTCGTGCCTCAACTTCGTATCGTCAACGGCCAGATTGTGCTCGATGAGGCATCTCTGCACGTGAGCGCGCGGCCGTCTGTCACGAACCTGGCCCCGACCATCGAGGTGGACACGGGCGCGGGAGTGACGTCTGCCTCGTACCTCAATCGAGCGCAATCGCTCCCGTGGAGCCCGCAGGAGACGGGAAAGTTCCTCGCGGCGCTCCAAAAGTACGGCACCGACTTTTCGCTGATCGCGGCGCTCTTTCCCAAGCGCAATCGACGCCAGATCAAGAACAAGTTCAAGCGTGAGGAGCGCGAGGACCCGCGGCGCATGGACCTGCTCCTGAGTGCCGGCCGTTGCACCGAGAGCGAGCTGCCCGATCGTGCGCAGATGCAATCGCTAATTGAGCGGTGCGCCAACGTCGGATCCATCGCGCCCTCGGAAGCGGTCGCGCCGAGCGGACCTCTTGGCCTGTCCGCTGCAGGTGTATTGAGCGCTGGCGCGTCCGCGCCTGCGCTCGCCGAGGCTATGGGCGCAGGTGGGAGGGAGCATCTGCGGGCACCCGCGCCGCCCGCGCTACCGGAGGCCTCCTCCCTTGCGCCGACTAGGGCGCCACCTCCTTCAAGCCTGCCGCCTTCAAGCCTGCCGCCTCGCGTGGGTGGCGTAGGCAACGGCTCCCGGCCGAGCGTGCCGGTCTCCGCAGCTTCGCCTGGTCCCGCCGCCTCGCCGGCGGCACCTGATCGACCCCATATACCCGTGGGGACATCGGTGCCCCCCGTGGCCGCGGCAAGAGGGCGCGATCACCCGATCGCGACGATGGCAACGCCCACGGCTCTGGCAGGCGCCGCTGCCGGAGCACCGCGCGAGCCGGCCGCTAGCGGTGGCGCAGCCGCGGCAGCACCGGTGGCGCAAGCTGCTGCATTGCCGGCCGCTGCTCGAGCTGCGCCCTTGGCAGCCACGAGGCCAGCCATCCCGGCGCGTCGGCCGATGCTCTCTTCAACGATGATGATGAGCAGCAAGAGGACGGATGTTGAGGAGCAGCCGCTCGAGAAGGACCTCCCGCCGGAGCCCGAGGAGTGGCGAAACGAGCAGCGTGGCGGCGGGAGCGAGGACGATGACGAATATTGACGGCGCCTGCTGCGGGGATTTTCGGCCTCATACACTGGCGTGGGAAAGCCGCGATCGTCGGTGTCTTGGACTTGTGTGTGTTGAGAGCTTGAGGCCGAGCGACCGAGGGCGCGGGCACGCGCGCGGACGCCGTCCAGCGTCCTTCTCCTTCCTTCTCTGTCCTTCGAGACAGAGAGTGGTGAGCGCGGGGGGGCGCGCGACAACTGACTGTTAGAGCTTAGACTGACGGTGACGCTAGAGTTCTCCAACGTTAAGAGGAAAACAGTGTTGAAGTGTTGAACAGTAACAACAGAACAACAACAGAAAGTCGGAACAACAGAATGTGAACAGAACGAAAATTTTCTTAACGTTAACAGCAGATTCACAGGAAACTTGGCGCGCGAACGGTGAGCAATCCGCTTCACTGGTCCTCACCGCGTCGCGCAAATGGGCAAGAAAGGCAAGGGGGCGGCGCCACCCACGGCCCCGCCAGAAACGCGCACGATCTTCAACCGTGGCGAGCAGTACCAGGCCGAGATGCTCACTGGCAACCGAGCCCAGATAAAGACGTGTTGCATGCCGGTGTGAAACGAAATGCGACACGACTTGCGGACGGCCGCGCGCGCGGGCTCGCCGCGATCGAACTGGACCGCATGGACCCACTTTTTGAAGCTCATGCATGTCGCCAAGATAGGTATGAAGCCTTGTGAGATCGAAAGCCACCGCCTCCGCACGAACTCATC
>JWZX01001994.1:0-16665 GCA_001275005.1 Chrysochromulina tobinii | reverse complement strand
CGATGAGGGCAAGGGAGGCGGTGGCGACGGTGATGGCGGTGGCGAGGGTGGCGGCGGCATCTGAGGTGGCGGCGACGGCGATGGACGCGAGGGAAGCGGCGGCGACGGGTCGGGCGGCGAGGGTGAGGGCGGGGGCGGCAAGGGGCAGGGCGGCGGCGGCGAGGGTGGCAATGGGGGCGAGGGCGGAAAGGCAGGTGGGTTAAAGTGGCCTGGTAAGTGCGGCTGTGGTGGCGAGCGCGGTGGCTGCGAGGGTGGCGGCGGCGGCGGCGGCGGCGGCGGCGGCGGCGAGGGCGAGGGCGGCGGTGGCAGCATGGGCGATGGTGGCGGTGAGGGTGGTGGCGGCAAGGGCGAGGGGGGCGGTGAGAGCGGAGGCGGCGCAGGCGGCGGTGGCGGTGGCGGGCGCGGGGGGGGTGAAGGTGTCGATGGTACACATTGTCACGGACTAGCGGGGCGCCGACGCCGTTGACCGTGGGGCATGAATCGGTGCAACCATGAAAATGTGGCTGTATATAGTAGTTCATCTCGGTGTGGATATCTATCGTGTACTCACCCGTGGCTCCCAAAAGCGAGCCACGGAATGAGCAAGCGTCGTCCTCGTAACAGTCGTAAGCTGTGCAATAGTCAGCACACTGCCGATATGGGGCCTGTCCGCCCGGATAGAAGATCACGTGAGGTACGTGTCGGTAACCCAGATCGCGCCCAGGCACTGCAGTGACCGGGTCCTGAGCTCTCGTCACACGCCAGATGCCCGGGACTTTCTTCGCACCCGAAGTCAAGGCATTTGCGAAATTCGTCATCCCGGCACGCGGAGCAGCAAATGTGAGAAGAACTGATGGCCTGGGTCTGAAACGATAGCCTGAAACGATAGGTGCAGCTGGATCGACTTGCATATGTAGAGCAGCAATTGTGGCCATTGCCCCACCAAGCGAGTGGCCAGTGAGCATAAGCTTGCTCGAGGTCTTGTGATAACGCGCCATCCAGCTCCGGATAGTCGTCTCGGAGCAAGAAGTACTGCCAAGGTGGTCACGGCAGCGGACGGTCATATCGCCATCAAAGCCACCCCAGAGATGACGACGCTTGGTGCCCGATTCCCCTCCACTGTAGACTCTCTGGTACGACGCATAGAAGCCTCCATGTACCCAGGCGTCCGTGCCAGGCATCGTGGACGGGAGAATGGTGACGTCCGACAATATTTCCGCATTCGTGCTGGTGCCCCTAAAGGCCACCACAGTGACATCAGCAACGTGATCATACAGCGCCAGTGCCGCATTGCTGCCGTAGGACGCACCAGTGATCGAACCCTCGATATCGAACCTGAAGTAGCTCCACGAGATGCCGTCGATGTCTGACCAAGTGTAGCTGCACCGATGAGTACTTCGGCAGGTTGGGCTGGCGACGCGAGTACGGTCGATCAAGTTGCTGAAAGCAGGTGGTCGACCGTACCCATTGGAGCCGACGCCTTTGTCATCGGGATATCCGTCACCACAATGCGGCACATAGGTTCCACAGAAAAAGTCGCGCAGCTTTTCGCCCACCACGTCCATGTCCTCATATGCGATTGCAGCTAAAACTTGCAGCCTCATTGCAGCACGCTCGTCGTATGTTTGCTCGAGCACGCCCACCGACCAGTCGTGAAGATCGTATCCACGACCGGGTGGCCGTGGAAGCATCGGTGGGAACGGTTGGGCAGGTGGGCTGGGAGGCGAGGCTTCACGCAAGCCACACATGAAGACGAAGCAACAATCGCATGCGCTGTCGTCCACAGTGCAAATGTCCGTGGATTGAACTGCAGACTGCCACCAACCGATGTTTTGTAACGGTGAGACAGCAGCACCGATGTCATATTCATTCGCACGGCAGATGCGCCGCGCGGTCCCAGCAGTGCGCGTGCACTTGTAGCAATGATCAAGAGACACCGGATGCGACGACCGTGGCGGCGCAACCACGTGCGCAAGGCCAGCGGGCTCGCCACACTCAGTGTTGCAGTGCGGGTGGCGTCGCAGCGTGTAGCCTGCATTCGCCAGCCGGCATCGAGGCGGGCATAGCCCATCAACAGAGGGAAAGAGCGTGCATGGAAGTTCAAGTTCGGGGGAGCACGGCCGGCACACGCTTCGTGCCCCACAATCTGTGCAGTCGCTGCCCAAAGGACAGTTAGCGGTTTCGCTGCCCGGGCCCCCATCGTCGCACTCGCCATCTTTTGAATATTGGCACGTTTCAGAACATCCAGATGGCACGGCCGCGCAATACTCGGGAGGAGTGGAATCCATCCCGCTGCTGCACTGATGATGGACGATGCATAGACCGCCACTGCTGAGACCATTCACGCCCGGAGGATATGGGGGCGGCGGCCGGGGGGGCGGCGGCGGTGGAGGCGGAGGCGCGGGAAGGTAAAGACAGAGGGCGCGTACATTAGAGCACACGACCCCGTAAGAGCAGCCGTAGTCTGAGCTCCGGCTAAAGTCGGGCAAGGGCTGTGCCCAGCCGCCGACGGCATCACACAGCCGCCCGCTCTGTAAGCAGCTGCATGTCGACCAGCATGCGCATGAGAAGCGCTGCCCGCGAGAGCTGCAGGTGCTATCTTCACGGCACAGATCTGATGGTGGCGGCGGGGGCGGCCGTGGCGGGGGCGGCCGCGGCGGGGGCTTCCGTGGCGGGGGCGGCCGTGGCGGGGGCGGCCTTGGTGGTGGCGGCCGTGGCGGGGGCTTGGGCGGCCTTGGGGGGGATGGAGGCGAGTATGACCACCCGAACAGGCGCCGAAGAGCATGCGCGTCGTGCTCGCGAGCAGCCTGCACATCGGATGCCACTGCCAGTCCCCAATCAGAAGGCGACCCCGGAATCGAGGCCGAGGCGGCGAGCGCAGAAGAAGTGGGGATGCGGCTGATGCGCTGGTTGCAGTCGAAGCAGTCGGAGCCGAGTACGCACACACTGTACTGTGATCCGGGACCACCCTCGTCGCAAACACCATCGCTCGCGTATGAACAGGTGTTGGAGCAAAGTGCTGCGCGAGTGCCGCAGTCTATGCAGTCGGTGCCAATGTCGCAAGAGCTGAACTCTGAGCCCCACCCTCCATCATCGCAACTTCCATCTGTCGAATATGTACACGTATTCGTGCATCCCCCCGTGACCACCTGGTTGGAAACGGCGATTGCCACTGCGGCAACTAGGAGGATCCGGTGCGGCGTCATTTAGGAATTCCGCGGAAGCGGCGCCGAGCCTCCCTCCACGTCGTTTGGCGACGCTCTTGCAGGATTGCCATTGCGCTGAGTCTTGCTGTGGAATGAAGAAATCGTGCTTTTCTGCATCTCCTTTACGCGATTCGTTTTTGGTGCTCGAATAATGACTAGTTTGTCAACTCAATTCAGGTTAATCAAATCACATCACGTCAAGTTAAATCCAAATGACGTTGTGCTTCCGTCTCCTATCAATGGGGGGCACCCAGACCGGGCACTGCTGCGAGGTTTCGGGGGCAGACGCTGCTCAACTAGTACTAACTTGCTTGCTTGTGCTTGCGCGGCTGCACCCGCCAAACCATAGATAATAGTACACAGAGATAGATTACATGTGTACGATTCTGTGTCTACATTCTGATTCTCGTCTTTCGTGCGGGTCATGTTCACTCATTTACGATTTAGACGCATCTTGCGGACCTCAAACTGCACCCACTCTCGCCAGAGATGTTTCTGCGGTGGTCGCACACAGCGCGGAGCGCGCAGAGTCCATCCCTCGCGTATCCCTCGCGCGCATTAACTCGCGCGCAGTCGGCAACCATGCACGTCAGTCAACTACACGCGCGCACACTGTGTACGCACAGAAGATCCGAAGCGAGACTGGACCAGGAAATCGCTGGGCCGAGCACCAGGGTCAGGACCGTCGGCGCCGCAGTTCAAGCAGGCACGTGACTCCTCCTGACACACACAAGGGTATTTGCCTCCCCACCCGCTGAAAAAGTGCGCGGCAACTCCGCTTGGTGGGCATGCCTTCCGACCAGGGTTCGAATCGTTCTTACGCATGTCATACGAAGAAATAGCATCCAACGTACGAATGTCAACGATCTCATACTTCCACATGTTATTCTCCCAGGTGAGCGGAAACTGCACCGAATCATAGCCCTGTTTGCGTAGGCTCATGAATGCATCATATTGAGCCTGCAGGATCAGAGGCAGTATAGCCCTATGGGAAAGCGAAATGTTCGCCACGTTTTCCAGCATCGGTACGTGCTTCCCCATTTCAACGCCGAGCCATCGAAAGCTTCGACCTACATCGTAGAAGATGCCACTGCCCACTGCGAGGTACATCCAATCTGCACGACAGCACACGCAGGCAACATATTAATCAGTCTGCTTAATACACAGTCTCCTTGGCTTCGAGTAGGCTTAGAGCGCAGCGTCTCGTGGGTTCGTGTTGCAGTCAGGGCGCATTACACTCTGCGCCATCGCGGAAGGCGGCGCAGTGGTACACCTCGACTCGAGTGTGATCTGCGACACCGGCAGCACCGAAAACCTCGGTTGACCCGTTGCTCAGGAACATGTATGTCCAGACAACGGCCCGGCCGCAGCCAGCGCCGCCCCCCTTGCTGCAGGCTGTCGTCAATTGGTAGGCGTCAAGGTGCTTTCTGCCCGTCCAGAAGGTGCGATGCTTCAAGGCTTGAGCAAACGTCCGGATGGCGCCGTCGTCGTCGGCTGGCATTTTCAGCTCCGTGCTGAGAAATGGAAGTGACGCGGGCGGGCGAATATGCAGATAGTTGATGTAAAAGAACCAAAGGCGCCGCAGGTCGATTGGGAAATCAAGTGCGCCGCCGTAAACTGCGTCCAAGTAGCCTTTCCAAAAGGGCTCGGCACATAGAGCTTTGAGGGAATCGAAACGTGGCAAGGCCCTTTGCCATTGACCGGACGAATTGGCGAATGAAGGGACCATGGCACTTACCATGGCACCCTCTTTGGGCGGCGGCAGCGGTGGCGTCGGCGACGAAGTTGGCGGGAGGGATGTGTGGTGCCACACTAGTTCTGTAGAAGATCTTCCTGGTTTGAAGCCGTGCGCCAGTGCTGTTTCCGTCGGCGCAACCGCAAACAGCGCAAACAGCGCGTGCACGACCGCAAACGGCGCGTGCATGTGGCTGCCTTGATCAACCAGCAGTACTAGGCGACGTTAGAATGGAAAATCATCGGAGTCGCCACAGTGCGTAGATACTCAGAAAGAAGCCACACATGCATGCACGATGGGCAAATCTAATGATCTATGCAGAGCCAAATCCGGAACAATATTGATAACTTAATGTGTGAGGATGACGCGCAGGCGATGGCAGCTGGGAAGGCATCGGGACGAGCCGCCAACGCCCGGGGCCGTGTAGGCCGACACACCGGGGCGTCCGCAGAGGCGGGGTCGATACATGTGGGGGCGCTTCACCCGGCTTTCGGGTGTTCCGGACTTAAAGTCTTACGGACTTTATAAAAATTATAGTGAGAAGAGATGCATGTCCTCCGCTCGATCGCTCGATCACTCGATCTCAATACGCGTCTCAAAAGTACGGTAACATCTACGGACGAGATCGACTTACGGATCGACCTCCACCGGCAGACCGCCCTTCGTGCATCGTGGGCTCATGGGCGGTGCATGAAGCTCGAGGGTGCGAGCTGCGACGAGTCACGTTTATTTGCGCGAAATTGACAATACCTTGCGTGGGCATATCCGATATCGCCATCGGCAGACGTTCGCGCGTTAAAAAGAACGCGCTCATTCAGAGATCTACCGGCCGACCGAGGTATAACCGAGGAGCGAGGTACCGTTCTTCTATGTACTATGAATCCCAACCACGAACCAGTGACCGCCATACACGAACACCCCTCACTCTTCACCCGACCGCCCTGTTGTCCCTGTGACACTAGTTACACTTTCCGTGTCCCACTGTGCCAGTCCTCACCTCCCTCGCTGCCCGTCGCGCGTCGGCTCTAGGGCGGCGTCGTAACGGCATCGTCGTCCAAAGCTGGGGCAGCGCACTCACATGCTGCGGCTCAGGTCGGCGGCGTCGAGCACCTTGCCCCAGGTGAGGGCGCGGAAGGCGCCGTTGACAAAGATCGCCTTGCGCTCGAGCTTCGCGTCGAGCTCGGCGTCGAGGGGCCGAAGCGGGAAGTCGTCGGTCGTAGTCTGGCAGATGCTGCGTAGGCTGTAGTAGTAGCGCGCGTACTCCGCCGAAGAGAGCGCGAGTCGGTAGTTGATCGCCTCGACGAAACTTTGCTCGAGGGCGTTGACGTCGTCGGCGCAGTAGCCGAAGAGCGCCGCGTACTGGGGCGACTCGAGGCATTCATCGTCCCACATCTTGGACGCGAGGAGCCACGCGGCGAGGCAGCAGCGCCTCCACGTGCCTCCGTGCAGCGGGAAGGCTGCTGAGGACACGAGCCGCTCGATGTACGCGAGTGCGACCACCGACGCCTCCGCTCCCATCCGGGCCGATTGGCAGAGCGCGCGGATGTAATTGGAGACCTCGTTGAAGCAGGGCGGGCGCTGCGCCGTCTCGGGAGCGAGCAGCGGGCCGGCCGGCGTGCCGTCCGTGCGTCGGATGGTCGTGCGCGACTCGTCGAAGATTGCAAACGTGTCGGCCGACGGCTGCCACTCGCACGCGTCCCAATCCCCCGACGAGGGCTCGTCGTACTCACCCCCCTCCGAGTCGGAGGCGTACGACTGCTCGTCTTCGGGTTCGTCGGGCTGCGCCCACTCGGCGTCCGCCCACTCAGCATAGAGCGCGGCGGACTCGGGCGCAAGACGACCCTTCATCGGACTGGCGGGGGCCTCGGCAGGGCCTCGTGCCGAACGGATGCGCCGGCGCCCCTCGGCAGCGCCCTCGGCCACCGGCGAGAGCTCTACGGAATAGCGTAGCCCATTCATCGATCGCGCCCCTTGGAGGAACGCGTGGCGAACCGCGGCCGGCATGTCGGGCGACACGGCCATGTCGGGCTGCTGCAAAGGGTGCAGCGGCAGTGGCGTCTCTCCTTCGGCCTCGGCCCATCCCTCATCGCTCGCCTCCTCCCAATGCACCGCCGATCGCGAGCGGCCCTTGCCCTCGGTGGCTGCGTGCGCACTCGGAGGGAGGACCGAGTCGGGCGACTGGTCCACCACGTCCGCGCGCCGATCTGGGGCGGCCGACATCGTGGCGGCGAGCGGCTGCGGCGTGCGCACCAGCAGGTAGCGGCCGTTGAGCTCGATGTGCTTGTGGAGGACGAAAGCGACAGACGTGTACACCTCCTTCCGATCTGGCTGCCAGAGCAGGCCACGCTGGGGAGCGAACGTGTCCACTGAATTGGCGAGCATCGAGCGACGGCGCGGGCGCTCCGCCTTGCCGGTCGAGGGGCTGAGCACCTTGCCCTTTCGCAGCGCCGCCTCGGAGGAGGCGTCGACGCCACCTTTGCCGCGCGGCGTGAGCGACTGGATCGGCGCCGGCGCGGGCACCGGGGCGCCGCCAGACACGGCCGGCGCGGCGGGCGGCGTGGCACTGCGGCGTTGCATCGCGGCCAGGTACTGGCGCTGCACATCAGCAAGGTCCTGCGTGCTGGTCGCGCGCGCATTCTCCTTGTCCGAGTTGCCGCTGGGCGAGGCCGCCGCGTCCGCCGCCGCATCCGCCGCCGCGTCCGCCGCCGCGTCCTCCTCGGCCTCCTGCCCCTCATCCTCCTCGAAGTCATCCTCGTAATGCACCGTAGCGCGCAGGCTCGCGACCGACGCCGCAGCGCTGTCGAGGAGCACGCCCGCCGGCGCGCCGCCGCTGCCGTACCGCTCAGCCGCCTCGGCGCGCCAGCCGCGCACCTCGGCGTGCACTGCCATCGCCGCCGCCGCCGCCGCGTTGTCGTCGCGCACCGCACTGAGCATCTCGCGTGACCAGGACGCGCGGAGGAACGCCATCGCCGCCGCCTCCTCCTCCTCGGCATTCTCAGCCGACGGCGGCAGCACGGCCCGACTGTGCGCCGGCGGCGCGCCGGCACGCCGCGTGAGGGGGGCGCCGCCCTCAGGATTGCCCTTGACCCCAGGACGACGTGCAGCGCCCGCGGACGCGCCGATCTCCGATGACCTCCCTTGACGAGGAAGGTACGATGGAAGCACTCCCGCGGCAGCGGCGGCGACGCCCGCAGCGGCGACGGCGGCGGCGGCGGCGTCGGCGGCCGTGGCGTATTTGTACGTATGCTTCTTGGTAGCCCCCGGCGCTGGCGTCGGCGCCGCACCGCCGCGCGGCTTCGTACGACTCGCCGGTGCCATGCCACGTGCAGCGGCGAACGTGCCGCCGGCGTTGCAGCCGTTCGCGGCCGCGGCGGCCGCGTACACGGCTGCGCCGGTGGCGTGGTGCGCCATGCGACCAGCGCTATCGGCACGGCGCGCGGGGCCGCCGCTCGAGATGTGCGTCAGCACCGAGGCGCGGCCCTGCGAAGGCGGCTCCAGGTCCCAACAGGCGGGCGCGAGGCACTCGAGCGCGTCCTCCTCGGCGCTCTGCGTGAGCGCGGGCTGCTGGCTGATGGCCGTGAGCACGGAGGCGGAGGGTGGCTTGACTGGCGCGATGCGGTTGAGCTGCGCGCGCGCGCGCTCCTCCTCCGCAAAGTTGAGCAGCCGCACGCGGTGGCCTGGCATCGGATTCAGCTGGTCGAGCAGCTCATCGAGCTTCTCACCGCGGCCCAGGCGCAGGATCTGGTGGACAAAGGTGAAACCCATTTCTTCAAGGCGGCGCCGGTACCTGAGGAGAGCAAGGTGAGTCAGCTTCGGTCATTGAATGCGTGCGGGCGGCTTGGCTTGAAGGGCGGGCGGTTGGCCCGCGTCCGCGTGCGCGGCTGCGCGCGTGGGCGTGGCACGCACTGCTGCAGGCCGTGATCGGCGAGAGCCACATGGAGCTCGCGCTTGCTTGATGGCGGTTTGGCAGTCGGAACGATTGTGATCTGCTTCGTTGCTGGCTTAGGGACGCGGCGCATGGCGGTTTGCACGAGAGGCAGTTGCCGAGGAGATGACCTCTTTCATCTTGGAGTTGACGAGAATGGCATCGATCGCCATTCTCGTGCCGTTTTGAACCTCACACGCAACCGGCTGACGCACCTCGGCATCCGGAATTAACCAGCCATCACATCAGAGCGACAGTCGACGCCGTGTCGTCAGCTCGTCACAACTTTTGCGGTCTCTGCGAGCCCCCGGCCCGCCAAGAAGGGCCGACACAGCCGAGATCACACCAAGTCGTGGTAGTCGTCGTCGCCGCCGTCGCAGGCACTGAAGACAGCATAGCCGGCCAGATGCGATACGCCGCAGATTGCCCACATGTATGGCGTACGGTAACTCTCTAACTCAGCAAATTGTCAGAAAGAGGGTCCGCTGAAACGCGTCAGCCACCTCCGCAGGCTCCGCAGGCTCCGCAGGCTCCGCAGGCGCCACCGCAGCCATCTGCGCAAGCGCCTGCACCTTAATGTACAGACGCGTCTGGTGATCCGCAAAGCCGCACCACAGCAGGAAAGGGCACGCGCGATGCCGCGATCGCCACCCAAAAGCGAGCACCCTGCCCGCTCCGCCTCGCGGCGAACGCGCACGCGCCGCTAGGCACGATGCGCTCCGCCGCGGATGCGGTCCGCCGTGCGCCGCTCCGCCTTGCGCCTGGCCCTGTGAGCGGCACTTGCTGGGCGTAGCTCCACCTGACGTGGCTCCACTGCACTAGAGCGCGTGAAGCCCGTCGCGGGGCGGCGGCGGGCGCGCCGAGCTGCTGCCTCTTCCGTAGCACCGATGCTAAACGTCAGGTCAGGCGGTGGAGCGAATACGCCGGCGCCTGCCGTGATCGCGGCGGGAGTGCCGGGGATGCCAGCTCTGGGCATGCTTTCGTTCGCCCTCGTCCTCACCCTCGCATCACATCGCTTGCTGTCCGTGCAGTATCCAAGAAGCCAATCAAGAGATTGATCAGACAGATGGTCTTGGTCCAATGACCGAAGCTCTGATAATACTCTGTCTGTTTTCTTGTAGCTGGTATCCATGGAAGATCAGGCAAGCAGATGGGCTTCGAGGGATTGCGAGCGAGGAGGTGTACAGAGCTCGCTTTCTTATCATCGCAAAAAGTCTGATGGGTGAACGTCCACGGGACTGCGACTCTTGCTCCGACCGGTCCCGCCCCCTTCCCCGCCCATGTCCCTTTGTCGCAAGAAGGAAATTTCTTGTTCCCTTCCTCACGAATCCTACTATTGTAGGATAATGCGACTCGCCTTGGCGACTCTCACTCTTCTCGCGCCAGCTCCACAGCTGGTCGTCGATCGCCTTCGAGGCCGAAGCGGTCCCGTGCGTGCCGTGGCCTCCTCTCCTCCCCCGCCGGCCTTCAAAATCGACCCTGCTGAGCTGCTAAGGACAGGACCGAACATGCTCAAGCGGCTGGTTTCTCCGGAGGGGCGCAAGCTGCAAAAGGAGCTCGCGGAGCTCGCGCTGCAGCAGGATCCGCAGGTCGTCTTCCAGCGTTCGCTCGACTTCGCTCGCACGCTGCGCGTCGTCGGCACCGAGGCGGCGCAAAAAGCGAGCAGCGGCGGGCTGAGCACTGAGTCGGCACCTGAGCTTCTCCGGCGTATGTGCGAGGAGCTCGGCGCGACGTACGTCAAGGTGGGCCAGTTCATCGCGTCGTCGCCGACGCTCTTCCCGCCCGAGTATGTGCAGGAGTTTCAGAAGACGCTCGACAAGACGCCGCCGATGCCGTGGAGCGTCGTGAAGCCGATCATAGAGGCTGAGCTGGGCAAGCCGATCAGCGCCGTGTACGCCTCGGTCGAGCAGACACCGCTCGCGGCGGCATCGATTGCGCAGGTACACGGCGCGAAACTTCTCACGGGCGAGGACGTGGTCATCAAGGTGCAGAAGAAGGGCGTCCAAGGCTCGCTGCGCGCGGACCTCGATCTTCTGTACGCGAACGCGCGCATCTTCGAGCTCCTCGGTCTCAGCACCTCAGACCTCTCCGAGATAGTGAGCACGCTCCGCAGCGCGATCCTCGAGGAGATCGACTTCACGCTCGAGGCGACGCGCACCGAGCAGTTCGCTACATTCCTCAAGCGCTCGCCCGAGCTCGCGCCGCTCGTGACCGTGCCCAAGGTCTACCGGCAGGCGTCGGCCAGCCGTGTTCTCACTCTCGAGAGGCTGTACGGCGTGTCGATGACCGACCTGGAGACGGTGCGCAAGTACACGGAGAGTCCAGAGCTGGCGCTCATCGTCGCGCTCAACACGTGGGTCTCCTCGGTGCTCACGAACGAGTGGTTCCACGCGGACGTGCACGCTGGTAATCTGCTGATGCTCAAAGACGGGCGCGTCGCCTTCATCGACTTTGGCATCGTGGGCAGCATCCCGCGCTCGACCGCGGACGCCATGCTCGACTTCGTGCGCGCCTTCCCGCTGGGCGACATGGATGGCGTCGCGCGCAGCCTCTCAGGCATGGGATTCACCAAGGAGCTCGACGCGCGCACATCGGCTGCGTTTGCCATGGATCTGCAGGCGGTCCTCGACTCAATCGAGGCGATGCCGCCCGCCGAGCTCGCCAACGGCGTCGTGGACGAGACCCAGCTCAACAAGGCCGTCGCCGCTGTCGGCTCCGTCGCTACCAACTACGGCATCAAGTTCCCACGCGAGTTTGTGCTCCTCATCAAGCAGGTGCTCTACTTTGACAGGTACACGCGGATCCTGGCCCCGGGGCTCAACGTGCTCGAAGACGAGCGTCTGAGCATGAACCGTGGCCCGCCACCGCAGATCCCTGTGGAGGTGGAGGTGCTTCCGCCCGAGTGAGTGTCCGGACCAGAGAATCTCAATCTGCTTGGACCTACCAGGGACTTGAAGAGACGAGTCTTGGGAAGAGTGCCATGCGCGTAGTAGACCTAAGGTACACAAAAGGTTTTGTGGAACGCACCAAGCTTCTAGCTGCCAATCTTCTATATACACGAGCTCTCTTGCCGCAACCAGTGGCGGTTGGGGAGGACCGTGCAGCACACGCACACACAGCTCTCGGCAATCCAACAGGCCTTTTCGTTTCCCCACAGAGCGGGGGGCCTGCGTGCGAGCTGCTGCCGCGCGCGCGCGGCCCTATGAGCGAGGGAGCGACCCTTGATGAGGGATGTAATTGCGCCCTCCCTTTTCATGTCGAATCGGCGTGGGCACCCCTTGGGCGAGGCCGCGACGCAATAAAGGTTATGCGTCGGGGCGCCTTGTACAGCATCGCCGGCTTCGTCAGCACCTGCCGCAACACCGTCACGCCGCGCCTGCTGTGCACAAAATCGCCGCGGATACCCTCAGGCGTCGAGCTCAAGATGCCCGCAGGGACACGCGCCTTCATGCCGGCCGAGTTGCCTGCCGTCGTGGACCTCTTCTCGGATCATGCAGACAGCGCTGGGCATTTGAATCGCGACGGCTTACAGCGCCTGCTGGGATCGATTGGTGAGCGGCCAGATGCAGAGATGCTGCAGCAGCTCTTCGAAGCCGCCGATGCGGACGGCAGCGGTCATATTTGTCTCCAGGAGTTCTTAGTAGCATCAGATATGTTGCTCGCAGAGAACCCGGCACGCTGCATCCTCATCGTGGGCGGGCCGGGCAGTGGCAAGGGGCGGCTGTGCGAGCGCCTCGTCGCCCACTGCGGCGTGAGCCACGTCTCTTGCGGCGACATGCTTCGCCAGGAGGTGCAGGCAGACACGCCCCTTGGCCGCGAGGTGAGTGGCATCATGCAGCGCGGAGAGCTCGTGTCGTCCGACCTGATTGTCACGTTGCTACGCCGTCGCATGCGCGCTTTCCCCGGTAAGAGGCTGCTCCTCGACGGCTTCCCGCGCTCTGAGCAGAACGCCAAGGACTTCGAGTCCCAATGCGGAGTCCCCGAGCTCGCGCTGCATCTCAAGTGCACCGACGAGAAGATGGTGGAGCGCATCCTGAGACGCGGGCAGCTGGAGAATCGCGCCGACGATAACCCCGAGACGGCGGCGCGGCGGCTGCGCGTCTACCACGACTCGAGCGCGCCGACGCTCGCGTGGCTCGAAGCTCGCGGGGTGCCCATCGTTGAGCTCGACTGCAACGGCACGCAGGAGAATGTCTGGAGCCAGCTGCTCGCGATTGGGAGGCTGATGCGAGGGGCCGTCGCCGTGTAGTCTGCGGAACGCGACCGTGCAGCCAAGACGTGGAGTGCCCCCTTGGGTAAATCAGTGTCAGTTTGAAATCAGGGTGTGCGAAATCACAGACCAACCCCTTCTAGCTTGTCTTGACGAATTCCGTTTTCACAAGAGATAAAGGGCGGGATATCTGGCGGGATCAGCATGGACTCTAGCATCGCCCAGCCGTCGCGTCCCACTCGCGCAGACGCCTGGAAAGCCGCCGCGGCCTGGGTGGTACGCGAGGGTGGCATCGTTGAGGGCATCGACTACGACGCAAGCGATTTTGATGGTGGCGCAAAGGCGACGGATGCGTTAGCTACGGATACCTTGATTCTCAGGATCCCGGAGAGCGTCTGGATCACAGCGAAAGTCGCTCGCGCGTCGCCCGTGGGATGCGCTGCGAATATCGCCATCCAATCTGCTGGGAAAAAGCTGGCCGGAACTCCGGCGGACCTCGTTCTTGCGTTCTTCTTGGCTGCAGACTTTTCACGAACTGATCACCCATTCCATTCGCCTTACTATGATACGCTGCCCGTGGGCGATGATGCTCCGAGCCTCATGCTACCACGTTCCTGGAGCGACGCAGAGATCGACGCGTGCCTGCGGGGCTCACCGTTGGCGTCCGAGGCGAAGCGAACTCGCGCTGCGGTCGCGGGCGACTACGCGACCGTCACTGCGCTCGCACAAGACGCCGCTCCGCTGCCCGACGGCTGGCCACACTTTGAGTCGTTTGACTGGGCCGTCGCCATCGTGAGCTCACGCGCGTTTCAGCTCAGCACCTCCACAGGAGAGATCGACGCGCTCGTCCCCGTCATGGATATGCTCAACCACGCGCGGCCACGTCAGACAAGGTACGATGTGGTGCAAGTCGAGGGCATGGCGAGTGCGGCACTGGAGGTGCGTACGCTTCGAGCCGCGGCGGGCGGGACGGCCGTGCACATCACCTATGGCGCAAAGGGAAGCGCGCAGCTGCTGGGCATGTACGGCTTTGCGACGGTCCTCAACTTTGAGCCTGACGGGTCAAGCAACGATGTACGGGAGCTCCCGCTGCCATTGGCAACTGGGAGCGCTCAGCCAGCGTATCTCGTCCATGTGCCGAGCTCACATGCCCCGCTGCGCATCGGGCCCAAGATCTATGCATACGGCGCTCTCAACAAGGCGGTGGATGCGTTTCGCGCTGCGGCCTTTGCCGAATGGGCAGCAGCAGCGAGCCCCGGAGCGACAAAACTTGAGGGCATGGCGCTCGAGGTGAGGGCTCTTCGGAAGCTTCTCGAGGGGATCGACGAGGAGCTCTCGCGCTATGGAAAAGACGAAGAGACCGCTTCGGCAGCGTTGACGAGCCCGCCCGAGGCGCCGGAAGCTGTTCGGAACGCGGCGGGGTATCGGGTGCATGTTTGGACTCGCCGTGCGGAGGCGGCGGCGGCAGTGGTTCTCAACGAGATCATGACCCTCGCCTGGTACCGCCTGATCGTGTCTCTCATCCTCGACGTGCTGTCGCCTTCGAGCGGCAGCGTCGCAAATGGCCCAGCGTCCGATGCGAGGCGCGCCAGTGCGCAGCGGCTCACGGCCGAGGTGGAGGCCGAGCGAGCTCAGGCGGTGATGCAGGCGGCCGCCCCATCCGAAGGGCCCTTGACAACAGAAGGACAGGTGGCGGCACTGAGGCGGCATGCGAGCAGAGGGCATGCTGCAAGTGTGGCGATGGTCTATTTGCAGATTCGCTTCCCTGCTCTGCTGAAGGATGCCCCGGGCAGCCAGAAGATGAAGAAGACGACGCCAGACAGAGCGGAAGGCGGCTCGAGAAAAAAGATGAAAGGTTGACCTCAGACGTCCTCACACAGTCTCTAGTGGGGGAAGAGTCGCGCTGTTCATTCATGCACACAACATTGTGAACACACCTCCAACACGTCCACATGACCAACCACACACAACCCCAGTACTCTGGTTGGGGCTTTTCGTTTCCTTTCGTTTGTCCTTTCCTTGGCTTTCGTTACGTGCTGGCTTTTCCGTTAAAAGGATAAAGCGTTATCCTTTCGTTTGGCTTATTCACCTAAAGTGTTAAGACGCATTCGATCCGATCCCCGGCGAACGAGTTTCGTTTAGCGCTTCAACGAGGTATTTTTTCGTTTAGAAAAGCGGAAACGCGCGGTTATTTCGATTGCCGGTGCCCGCGCGTGCCGGCGTTCGGTTAAATTTCGGTGGGGATGGGATTGGGTGCAACGGTGCATTGGGGCTTCGCTTCGCGCTTTCGGCTTTGGGGATTGGGCCCAGCACCCCGGACCCCGCCATGGTTGCGCGCCGGTCTGGCGGGGGTCTGGCGGGCCACCTGCACCGCTCCCGGGTACCCGTAGTGCGTCGTAGTTAACGTAGACTCGTAGTGAGACCGGGTGACCGGGGTCCGTGCGTACCGTACACCCGAACCCGTCCAGCGGACCAGCGCGCTCCAGGGCAGGGCATCCCTTGATTCAGGAATAACTCATGAGTTAAGATCACACAGGCACTTGTTTGAGTTACTCAACTCAAAGATCACAAAGGACCTCGTAACTCAAACTCAAGATCACACAACACCTCGTGACTCAAAACTCAACTCTGAACTCAAGATGGTTGAGTCAAAACTTCCCACCACCAGGCCGCGGGGCTTCGTCTGCCTCTAAGCCTCTTCCTTGTCCTCCTCGCAGTCCTCCTCGAGTCCCTCCCCTCCCTTGCCACGGAAGAGCTGGTAGTACCTGGCGTTAATGGCATCACAGCTCGGCTTGAATGCCTTCTTATTGCAGCAGACCAGGACCACGACGAGGGTGGCAAGGTAGTCCTGGTCGATGTTCGGGTCAGTGAGCCCCCCAGCGCGTGAGAAGATCTGCTCCACGTTGGCCTTCGAAGAGCGGTCTGATCCGGAGTGTCCCTCTTCGCCCGACGGACAGAGCGCATCATGCTCATATCGAGTTCAACATCCACGAAGCGTGCGCCGCCACTCGGTCGAGCTTCGGAGTGAATGCTGGTGTACGAATACGATTGCGAAGGTGCTCAATGCTGGGCGCATGTTGATGATTGGCCTGATGACTCTCTGATACCATCGGCGTGAATGTAGGCGTGGCGACGCGACCGCTTGCTCACGGTAATGGCCGACCCTCTCTCTGATCAAGCGAGGGGGTTGATGGACCAGCGCCGCGTGCGTACATCGCGCCTACCGGCTTTGAGCAGGCGCGGGAAGCCATGTCTGAGAGCGGGAGACGGTCGGAGCGGATTCGCAGGGGGCGACCTCTTCTGAGTCGGCCGCTACGTGAGCACATGGGCAGGCGAAGTCGTGCGCGATTTCGAGAGAAAAAATGCGCCATTGCGTTCGTCGACACTCCTTTTCAAGGATCCTATTTCGGAAATTGCGGAAAAGTTTTGAGAGGGGGCTCTTAGCTTTCGGAAGCTTTCGGGGCGGCATGTGTTAAGATCGCGCGCAGGCTCTGGACTACGGGTCCTCGCATGAGCGACATGCCGACACGTCCATGCGAAGAAATTTCGTTGTGTGGGGAATTGAGTTGCGACTCAAAACTCAAGATCACAAAGGACCTCGTAACTCAAA
>JWZX01001993.1:0-24013 GCA_001275005.1 Chrysochromulina tobinii | reverse complement strand
AAAGCTCCACGATACCTCGTCGGATCTCCCGCCGGTATCTCTCGGATCTCCCAGGGATCCGCCGGTATCTCGGCGGAGCTCACTTACCGGTCTCTAGGAATGTTCCGTAAGCAGGTTAACGGACCCCCACCGGGGGAATGACCCCCCCTACCGCTCGCACGCACGGCGCGCACAGGACACACTTTTTGTTTCCACTCACAACTGCACAACCCACCACCACTACTACAAGTTCACACGCAAACAGCTTCACGACGGTCACGACACACACACCATACGGGCCGTCGGCTGAAGGCCTGAAGCCCGCTCACCGCCGTGTATGGTCTGGCTAAACGAGCATGTAACCCGAGGTACTGCGGCGCTCGTCTAGCATCGGCGTTGGGCCAAGATCACCCTGCTCCTCCTCACAGTTCCTGAGGGGCTGCGCTGAAGGCGTCGCTCCGAAGCACTCTCGCGCCACATCGAGCATGAGGGCACGCAATCGCACTGGCACCTCACTCCACCATGGCTCGAGCTGATGGCCTCTGATGACCTCTGATAGCCTCGGAAGACCTCCGCCATGGCTCGCGCTCCTCGCCGTCACCGCCGCGCCCGTCGCCGAGCGATCGGGCCGATGCCAGCCTAGTTCCTCGGGGTCAGGGCTCTCGAGCTGAAGTCGGAATCCATGGCAAGCGGGGGTGCCACGCATGAAGCCCATCAAGCACCACGGCCCGATCTCCGAGCGCGATCTCGGTGGCCATCTCGGCGCATTTGCTCCTGCGGCCGCACAGTCGACCACGCGCTCGATCGGCGGCCCGCGATGGCGCTCCAGCCGCTGGTGCCAGAGCTCGTGGATCAACCCGCCGGGGTCCACGCCGGCCGCCACGCCCCTTCGCAATGCACTCGAATCCAGAAGCACCTGGGCTACGTCCGCGGGTGCGTCGAAGAAGATGTCTTGAGCACGCGTTCGGTACGTGGGCCACACGAGCTGTCGCAAGCGTGGTATGGGCATCTGGCGGTAATAGTACGCATCCATTCGAGTCTTGACCACGCGAGCGAAGCGCATGCCCTGCGCGGCCTCGTGCGCTCGTACCATGCGCAGGCAGTGGTCTTGCTGCCACAGCTGCGCGAGCATGGCTACAAAGCGCTGCTGCACACGCCCGTTGGATGTTCGCATGCCCAGACCGCCCGCGCTCGCGGAGTTGAGCACGAGCACGGGATGCCGATGCGCACCCTCCGTTTCGTTCAGCAGCCACCAAGCGGGCCGGCCCTCATCTTGCACCACCCGCACCGGATCCTTGTATCGGAACACGGCGCTGGGAAGTTCGGCGGTGATGAATGCCTCGTGCAGCCGCCACGAGCGGTCCGCAGGGCCCACGAAGAAGAGGTGGTGCGGTGTCGAACGCAGGTGCAACGACCAATACAAGTTGAACACTGTGAGGCCGAAGAAGCGCGTCTGACCAAGCACGCAGACAGCGACCGTATTCGGATTGGCAGCGAGCGCGCGCCTCGTGGCCGGCCGCTTCCAATGAGCGGCAAGGCAGAGCGATGCGTTATTGGCAGACGCGATGATGGCGAGAGGAATGCACGAAGAGGCGACACCAGAGGACCTGGATTGACACGTCTCACGTGTGAATTCGTGTCCGAGCCGGCTGCGGCGAGGACTTTCCCACACGCCGCCAACACGTTCCACAAGACACGTAACCACCCACACGCCCCTCTCTGAAAATTTGTTCACACTTTGTTCACAGTTTGATCTCGAAGCTCCACAGCGCACATCGATCTTGGTGGTCATGGAGGACCCTCCGATCAGGCTCGAGACGCTGGCGCAAGCTGTGGTGCGCCAGTACACACCCATCGGACCGGAGCTCGAGCCGGCCGAAGGACTCGAGGAGCGCCATCTGCGAGTGCTCCTTTCGCTGGGGGCGCGAGCGCTGCTGGCGGAGCGAGACCACAACGACATGAAGCAGGAAGAGGCGCCAGCTGCTGGCGACGGCGATGGTGACGGAGCGGCGACCGATGATGCCATGTCTGAGGCAGCGTCGACTTCGGTCTCTGCCTCGGCTCGGCTGCAATCGCGCGCGTTCGCCCACGTCCAGGTCATGTGTGATCGACTTGGGGCCGCGCATCGTGAGGCAGAGCAGCTGGCCAAACTGCTCGCCCTGCTGCACGGCCGCCGCCACGTTCAGAGCGCCTCGCGCGAAGCCTCCATCCCCGAGCCACCGCCGCCGGCCCCTGCAATTCGCATGCATCTCAAGCGCAAGCAGCTCTTAACGGCCGCCTCGCAGCTTACGCACGGCGCGAGGGAGCTGCGTGCTAGCGGCGCGCGCGCGGCGCGCGCACTCTCGGAGGCACGCGCGCTGCGTGCTCACTGGAGGCTGCTCGAGCTGAGCGCGCCGTCGACGACTGAGGGCGCCCTGAGTCGAACCCGCCACGTACTTTGCATCGAGGTGTGCGCGGCCGGCGCGGCTGGCACGACCGGATTCGGCGTGGTTGGTACCGGTGCGTCGGTGCTGACCGTTGGCGAGGCGGAAGCGGCGGCTCTCGCAGCACGGCAGATGCGCGAGGTCGAGCTCAGGAGCGATGCGCACGGCTCTCTGCGCCTCTCACCTAGCGTGGGCACGCATGTAGAGGTACTTCGACTCTCGTACGGCCTTGACGGACCGCGAGCCACACCGCCTTTTGTGTCGTCGGCGGCGGCGCGCGTGGAGAGGGCCATGGCCAGCACTGGGGCGGCCACCGACGACGAGGTGCCACGAGGGATGGCCATGGACGTTGACGTACCAGCAGACACGGGCGAGGCTTCGGCAGCACCGATGGCCGAGCGACCTGCCGAGAAGAACGAGAAGGAGAGCCATGTGAACGACGTGCATCGTCGGCTACTCGCAACGCAGCTCTCCCTGCACACCCGCGCTATCTTTGAGCGGCTCTGCTTCGAGGCACGAGCGCTGGCGAGCGGCCGCACGCTACCCGGCTTGCGTGCCGCCGGTAGCGGCGGGAGCGGCGGGAGCGGCGGGAATGGTGGCGGCGGCGTGCTAGTCGCCCCGGCGGCGGCGCTGCTTGGATTTCGCACGCGCGCGCTGCTGCTCGAGTGCGCACATGCGCCGGGCCACACGCTGGAGATCGGCCTCGATCGAGCCAGCCTGGCGCACGCAGCTCCCGCGAACAAGGGCGCCGAGATCGGCGAGATTGGCGATGCCAAAGGTGGCGTGGGCCGCGAAGAAGGGTTCCCTTCGATGGCGTCCCCCGCTGTGGGCGTGGGCTCCCTCGAGATCGGACTGCTCACATTGTGGTTTCGCCACCAGAGCGCGATCTACGACGTCGAACGGTCTGCGGCCGACGGCGACGTCGCAGCGCCCACAGCCGGCGCGACAAATTCAATTGGGGAGCAGGAGCTCCGCAAACTCTTTGGCGGCGCGATTGCGGCACGCCCACCGCCCAAGCCCGGCCCAGCCGCCGCCGCTCAGGCGGCCAAGGAGGCAAAGGAGGCAAAGGCGCGCGCCGAGGCTGCGGCACTCGCGAGGCAGCCACCGCCACCGTCCCTCCTCCCGTACGCCCTCAACGCCGCGACGCTCGACGCGCAGCAGCGTGTGCTTCGCGTGGCGCTCGACGCGATCAGCTGTCGCTGGGGCTCACCGCGGTTGCTTGTGAATTGGACCTATGGCACGGCGGGCGCTCTGTCGGCCACCGTGGAGGCTCACATCGTGTGCTCTGCCGGTGGGCTCGCCATGCCGCGGAGCGACGATTGGCGCGCACGCGGCGTGAGCGCGTGCTGCGCCATCAGCGCGGTGCTGCAGGGCGGCCGGGTGCACGCCCAGCCTATCGCGCTGCGGCCCACAGCGGGCACCGGCATACGCGCCGTCTCGGGCGCTCTCCCCGGCCGGCCGGCCGACGCGACGATCGCCTTTCCTCTTGAGGCCGTCAAGGCGGTCGGCTTGAGCGAGGACGGTGCGGCAGCTTCGCCGCGATTGTGCACAGTGCGTTGGGGCGCGTCCTTCTACATCGGCTGAGCGCTCTCGCGGCTTCAGCGGGGCTGGCGGCTCACGCCTCGCTCTGCGGCACGGAGCTCGTTGTGCATCGCGCGTCGCCGGCGGAAGCGACACAGGAGGTGGCGCTGGCCGCTGTGGACATGGTTGCCGCGTGGGAGGGGGTGGGCGCGCCATGGGGAAGCACACGCCCATCGCCGCCGTGGCTGAGTGTCCGGCTGTGCGGCCTCGACGAGGCCGCGCCCAAGGCGGCGCCCAATATTGCAGTGCTGCTGCAGCGCGAAGGCGAAAAGAGGCCGCACGCTGTAGACGTGGGCGGAGAGCTGCGTGGCGGTGGCAGAGGCGAGCTCGAGGAGCTTGCGCGATTGGTGGTCAGGGAGGTGCTTGGGTGATGTTCTGATGTAACGCGCAGTCGCGCACGTACGGACTACGCTCCACGCTCTACGGCGGCGAATAGCTGTATCTCGCGGTTCTCGGATCTCGGTCTTATCTCGGTCGGGTAGTTTGTGCCGCGTTATGTGAATGTGTGACGGCCGCGGACGCCTCTAGCCGGGGGTGGGACTAGTAGCCGTCGCGCCGCGCGCATGGCCGCGCGGCGGCCGCGGAGCCGGCCACGCCCCCACACCCGTGTTCGGCCGTTTCGGTAACGCGGAGTACGCCGTTCGCAAAGACTAATGGGCAACTAAAGTCTTTTTCCGAATGTAGTTCTAAGTTCACCATCACGGCGCAACTTTTCACGCGTTTCACACCGAGTTTACCAGAGCCAACACTTTCTCAGAGCGGTGTGGATTCGCCCGCGCAGCGCCGCCTACAACCGGCGCGTACTCAGCGACTCGCCTTGGCCGCCCTCATGACGTCAACATGCCTAGTCTCGCCCACGTCTCCACGACAGCAGCTCGTCCTGCTGTACTGCGTGCGGCACACCCAGCGCGCGTCTGCTCCTCTCGGGTGCCAGGACTCTCGGTCTGCGACTGGTGTTGGCTCGTTCCATTATGCCCCACTGCTTCACACTTCACATCATGCGTACTGCACCTCTCTTGCCAGCATCGAGGGCTGCGCCCGCGTCGGCCGTGCTGCCTCACGCGCCCCTCCACCCCCATCTGTCAGCTTGCTGCCGCGCTGCCGCCTGCGGGTCCTGCAGCTCGCGCCGCGGCGCCTTGCGCCGGTCGCGGCGCGCGATGCTCAGTGCGCGGGTATGACGAAGGCGTGCGGGTCGATGGCGATGGACTGCGTCATCTCGTTCGTCTTGTAGATGCCCACCAGCCGGTCCGCCATCTCGAACATCTCGTTGCGCAGCGAGATGATAATGAACTGGGCGTTCTTGGTGCGCTCCTTGATGTAGTTGGCCACGAAGGAGACGTTTCGCCAGTCGAGCGCGGCGTCGATCTCGTCCATGACGTAGAGCGGCGTCGGCTTGAACTCGTGCAGTGCGAAGACGAGAGAGAGGGACGCGAGGGTCTTCTCGCCGCCCGAGAGCATCCCGATGTGAGTCCACGCCTTGCGAGGCGGGCGCACCGCAAAGTTGATCCCCTCCGTGAACGGGTCGATCCGGTCGTTGAGCTCGAGCTCCGCGTCGCCGCCGTGCGTGATCATGCGGTACATCGTCTTCAGGTCCGTGCCAATCTTACGGAAGCCCACCATGAACTCATCGAGCCGCTGCTTGCGCAGCCGCTCGAAGATCGAGCGCTGCTCGTCGCGAATGGCGGTGATCGCGCGGAAGGCGACCGCGCGCGCCTCGCGCTCCTTTTCGCGCTTTGCGTACTCGACGAGCGCGCTGACTGATCGCTCCTTGCCCTCCTTCTCCCATCGGTCGAGCTCCGCCTGGAGCGCTCCGATGGCCGACTGCAGCACCTTGGGGCTCAGCGCGCTGAGCTCCTCGGCGCTCAGGTTGCGCAGGCGCACGGGCACGCGCATGCCGCCCTCGTCCGCCGGCGCCTCGTCCGCAAGCGCCGGCGCATCCTCCTCCTCGTCGGCGGCCTCGGGCGCGGCAGTGCGCGACGCGCGCACCGCCGCCCACTCGCCCAGAGGCAGCTCGATGCCCTCGGCCGCCGCGATCTCGGCACGCTGCTCCGCCTTCGTCACTGTCAGCGCGCGCAGCTCGGCGAGTCCACGTGCCTTCTCGTGCAGCCGCTTGCTCGCCTTCTTCGACTCGTCGCGCAGGTCGTTGCACTGGAGCTCGAGGCGCTGCTCGAGCTTGGTGTCGATCGTCGCCTTCTGCTGCTGGTGCTCGGCGTCGAGCTGCTGCAGATGCGCAAGCTCCTCGTCCGCGCGCTTCTGGCACTCCTCCTTGGCCAGCGCGACCTTGCGCCACTCCTCGCGAGTCTCCGTCTCCATCTTAGCCTTTGCGGCCGCGAGCCGCTCCTCGACGCCGCCCGCATCCGCCTGCATCTTCTCGACGGCCTTATCGAGCTTCATCACGCCCTTGGACAGCTCGTCCAGCTGTGCGCGCGCCTTGGCGAGCGCCTCCTCCGTCCCCTTGAGCTGCCCCTCAAGCATCTCCACCTTGCCTTTTTGAGCCTTGAGCCGCACGCCGCCCAGCTCACCGATGCGCGCGTCGACCGACTTGAGCGCCTCGTCGGCCTCGGCCACCTTGGCACGTTGCGCACCGACGGTCTTCTCGAGCGCGGCGATCTCCTTCCCGAGCTCCTTGAGCCGCTTGGCCTCGTCGGGCGTAAGCTCGCCCGCGGACGCGGCGCGGCTCACGCGCTCCTCGAGCATCTTCTTCGTCACATCGGCCGCATCGAGCTTCACCTTGAGGCGCATCGCATCCGACTTCGCCTTGGCCACGTCACGGCTGAGCCCCTTGGCGGACTGCTCCGCCTCCTCACGCTCGACGCGCTTCGCACCCAGCTGCTGCGTGAGGCTCTGCGCCTCCTTTTCAAGCGCCTGCTGCTGCGCGGGCGTGACCGCCGCTGCGTCGGCCGCATTGGGCCCTATGCGACCTTGCTGCGGCTTGCCGCCGCCAGCCATGGAGCCGTCCATGTTGATGATCTGCCCGATGAGGTTGACCACGCGGTAGACCGCCTTGCCGCCCTTGGTTGGGAAGGCAATCTGGCGTGCGAGCGACAGGTCGTTCTGGTCGACGACGAGCGTGTCGCGGAAGCACTTGTAAAAGGCGCAGCGCACTCGCTCGTCGTCGCACTCGACCAAGTCGAAGAGGCGGCGCGAGTCCTTGGGAGCCTTGAAGGGCTTCTCGATCTCCTTCGCGAAGGTGCTCACCTGCTTCTCGAGGATGAGGAACGTCGCCACGCCGAGCTTGTGCTCCCGTAGGAAGTCGACGCACGCCTCCGCGCATGCCTTCGTCTCGACCACGATCTCGTCCAGCCCACCGCCGCACGTGGACGCGGCAATATCGAGCTGCGCGGGCACGCGCCCGAGCGAGCCGAGCCGGCCGCGGATCCCGGCGTACACGCCGCCCTTGTCGCGCTGGCGCATCAGCGCCGTGAGCAGCTTCGACTGCGCCGAGGTGCTGCTCGAGCTCGAGCGCGCCTCCTCGAGCCTCGCACGCGCCTTCTGCTCGACCTCCTCCAAAGGGCCCAACGCGGCGGCTGCCGCGGCCGCGGTCGCCTGGGCTGCGGCGAGGCGCTGCGCGAGGCTCGTCTCCTCGGCCGCCGACTGCTCGAGCAGGCTGCGTGCGCGCGTCACCGCCTCAATGTGCGCCTGCAGCTCGCTCGCGGCGGCCTGGCGCTCCTCGGCACCGTAGCTCGTCTTCTCCTCGAGCCGCCGCGCCTCGTCCTTGAGCTGGCCGAGCTGATCGAGAGGCTCGGCGAGCGCCTCGGCAAGTCGCTCCTTGGCCGCCTGCGCGCCCTCCTTTTGCTTGCGCAGCGGCCCCATCTCGCCCGCGAGCGCCTCGTACTGCTTCTCAAGCTCCGCCTGCTCTACCTCGAGCCGCTTCTGCTGCTGCGCCACTTCGTCGGGCAGCTTGGCCGCGTCCGACTTGTAACGCTCAAGCTCGGCGCGCATCTCGCCCAGCCGGCGCTTCTCCTTCGCGAGCTTCTCGAGCGACTTCTTGTGCTCGTCCTTCAGATGCTTCTGCTCCTGCTCGAACTCCGTCTCGAGCCGTTTGTACATGGCCTCCTCCTTCTTGGCCTTCTCGAGCTTCTCAGTGCACTCGTCCCACCCCTTCTTGGCCTTCTTGTACTTCTTCTCGATCTCGAGCAGCACGGCCTTCTTGCCGCGGTTGGCCTCCTTGGCCTCAGCGAGCTCCGCCGCCTTGGTGTCGAGCTCCGCCTTGCGTGCCGCCGCATCCTCGCGCAGCTGCCCCAGCTCGAGCTGGTACAGCTCGCTCTGCCTCGCCTCGAGCTCTGCCTCCTTGGCCATGTACGCCTCCGCGTCGGCCTTGCGCTCCTCCTGCGCGCGCAGCTGCTGGTCGGCGGCCTTGAGATGCCCCTCCTCGATCGCCTTGCGGTCTTGCGCCTCCTCCATCGCCGCCTTGGCTGCCTCGATCGGCTCGATCAGCCGGTTGGTCTCGATTAGGTCCTCGAGGTACTCAAGCAATCCCTGGTCCGCCTTCGAATCGGTCAGCGCGGGCATGTAGTACTTGCCGCCGGCGTGCACGACGCTCGTGCGCTTCAGCCCCTCGAGCTTGAGCGCCGCCAGCTCCTTGGCGCCGAACTCAAGCTTGTTTTTGGCGAGCGCCGCCTCGAGTGCCTCGTTCGCTAGCGGCGAGGCGCCGTGCGGGCTCTCGTCGCCCATATCCTTCCAACGCGAGCCGAGGACCACCGTGGTGTCACCCGCGCTGCCCTTAGGCGGCATGAGCGCAATCTTTTCGATGTTGCCCTGCAGGATGCAGAAGCGGTTGTGGTGGTCCAGGTCGATGCCGTGCCCGAGCAGCAGCTCGCGCACCTCCTTGCGCTCGGCGCTCTTCTCGCGCCACTCGCCCTTGGGCGTGCGCTGTGCGACGGTGTAGCTGAGCTTGGCAACGTCCTTGCCGTCCTTGCCTACCTGGCGTTCGATGCGCCGCGAGAGGGTGAACTCGCTCCCCTCCACCACATCACACTGACCGTCGCGGTCGATGATCAACTGAAAGTTGATCGAGACGCGCGCAAAGGCCACGTCGGAGTGCTGCGACGAGTGATGGATGAGGCCAAGCGCATTCTCCTGGCGCATGTCCTTGGCGTTGAAGCCGAAGCCGAAGAGCGCCGAGTCGATCACGTTCGACTTGCCGCTGCCATTGGGGCCGATGACGCACGTCATGCTCTTGTTGAACGGGCCGATCTTGACGACGCCGAAGTACGACTTGAAATTCTCGAGCTCCATCGTGTCGACGACGAGCCTCGGCTTCGGCCCCGGCGGCGCCGGCGGCGCCGTCGGCAGCGTGGCCGCCGCGCTTCCGTCGTCTGCTGGCATCTCTCTGGAGGCAGCCGGTGTGGAGCGGGAGAGCTTGCGCTAATAGAGTTCGCAATCAAACAAATGTGAAGGAGAAGTGGAGAACTTTTGTGTGAAAATAAAATAGTTCAGCTTAGAATCAATCTGCTGACGCCCAGACCGCCCTGTGACCGCCATAGCCCACACCAAATGTTACTGGCTCTCGCGAGCGCGTGCACCCTTTCTCAACGCGTGGCGAACGTCCTCACGGCTGATTCAGACGATTCTCGCCAGCGCTTCATCTCGGTGCACACGAGTGGCAGTCTGGAGATGTGTTGCCAGTTCGAGGCGGAGCCTAATGCAGGGAGTGGCGCCCTATACATCGTCCGCGAGGGCGCCGCTGGCGCGTGGCGGCGGCGGCGACGGTGGCGGTCGCCCTACTAATAGACTCCGCGCACCTGCCAGAGGGCGGCGGTGGCAGTTTCATGTGCCTGAGGTGTCATCTCGCCACGGCCAATGAGCACATCCAGGCGCTGCTGCGCGACGCCGCCGGGTAGCTTGCCAGCTGCAACGGCGTTGAGGACGGTGGCCGCGGGTGCCGCAATCAACTCATCGTACTCGCACAGCTGCAGCGAAAAGAGCAGGTCCCGCTTGCGCTGGAGGAGCCACTTTTGATGATACGGCTCGGCTTGCCAGAAGGGCTGCAGCTCTTCGACGGATGTGCTCGACCGTGGGCGGAGGGCGAGTGCAGCGTGAGCCGCTGCCCGCTGAGCATCGTCGTGCGCAAAGATGATCGACGAGTATTGCCGCGAGCGCCCACCTCCGATGTGGTCGTGAGCTCGGAAAAATGCGTCGAGAAGCGTCTGGTAAGAAAGGACGCTCGGGTCGAATTGTAGCTGAATGGCCTCCGCCCAGTCGTCGTATTCTGCGTCGTTGCACACCTTCTTGTACGTGGGCTCGTCTCGGACGCCCCCGCAGTAGCCCACTGCCGTCCGGTAAACACCGGGCAAAGCAGCCAGCGCGGCATCAGGCTGCCAGAATCATCCAAGTGCCAGAGTGGCCACCTCAAGGTTGGCGGAGCGTGCAAAGGAGCGCAGCACCGTTGTCTGCGCAGCCTTGTCCTGAAGTAGAACGAGCGGATCGAAGGGCTGCCGCACCGTCGCGCTGCCGCTCGCAGCTGCCAAGAGCGACGCAGCCCCGATGGCGATTCTCCACTTGCCATAACTCATGCCGTCCAACATGAGGATCAAAGAATCTAATGGGCGAACCTTCCAGAATCTCACAACTCCTCACTTGACGTTTTTGTTTTTATGGTTTCGTTCATGGCTCCGCCAATCTCGTTGAGTCGAACACGCACACGTCGATTTCTCGCGCGATGAATCGAGGTATGCCAACAACACCGCGCGCGCGGACCGCCAGGCCGCCACCTTGCCATCGACGTCCGTTGCGACCCCCGCAGGCGTGTGGCAGTGCCGCGCGGTGCTCATTCGGTACTGCGAGGCAGGAGGCAGCAGCCGAGGAGTCAGGTGCGTGCCTGCAGCCTCGGCAGTTGCTTGCACATAATGAGAGATTCCTTCGCACACGCGCTCTACGTTGGGGTTTGCTGCGCAGGCAATATCTCGAGGAGAACCTCGTCAACTTTGCCGAGGCCAATCCTCACATGCAAATTGCAGTCGCGCCTCGGCCAAATCGGCATCCGTTTGTCCGCGGCTGGTACCTGCGCGACGGATCAAAGACGCTCTCGCTCCGCAACCTCAGCGCGGCGCAGATCGTCGAGCGCCTCCATTTCCTGCGAGACATGCGCCCAGTGGGATTGCGCAAATTCGCAAAGCCCTTTCGCACCTCGCCGAGCGTGCAGGGCGAGTGGCAACTTGGACAGCTCCTCAGGCCGCATCTAACGTTGCGGGCATAGCACGGGCGAGCGGATGAGCCTTCCTAGGTTGGGCGTACCCGCATGCATGCTGGGCGGCGCAATGCGGCTCTGTGACAGCGACCAAGGCGGGCCGGTGCTTCGCTTCAAGGATGGCTGCGAGGGTGGCGTGTTAGAGTCAGTGGCGGGGTGCGCACCCACAAAGCTCGTCGCCGGGCGCCGGGGGCACTGCGGATTGCGCGGTCTCGTGTGCATCGTGGCGTCTCGAAATTACAATATATGAGCTAATGCAACATTTGTCTGATTCACCATTTGAAGCGCTGTCACTGTGCTGCTCGACTCGGTGAGCATGAACTTGTAATGTGCGTGCAGTAAACTGCTATAGCTGCAGTGCGCATCATGCGTAAAATTGTATCGCCGAAAAATCCCAGAGACGAGTGAGAGATGTGCCGACGGGCTATACGCCCGGGGGCACCTTTGGCGCTTTGCGGGACAGTCACCGGCACTTGCGAGCCGGTTAGTAGTCGCACTTCTCTCAGGCTTCGTGAGAGCGAGCGTGCATGGCGCGCCACAAGCTCACACGATGTCCGCAGCGCGTTTGCCGCCATAGCCGCCCTTGGCGCCGGCGCCTGGCAGCAACGGAGCATCCTCCGTAGGTTGGCCGATTTCGCTGCGAGGCGTCGACGCTCCTGATTCCGTCGCGCCGTCGAAGCCGTCGCCGGGCGGCACCTCAACGGGGCCACTCGTGGGCATCATGCGCACGCAGCATACGACGCAGCAGCAGCAGAAGCAGAAGCAGCCCGAGAAGATGAAAGGCAGCATGAAGAAGGGCAGCCATGAGTGCAGGTCGCCGTTGAGGGTGAGCGTGGCGAGCACGAGCAGCAGAGCAAGCACGGAGGTGAATAGCATGCAAAGCCGGTGGCCCATCTGAAGCATCTGCTCACGCTCACTGTGCACGGGCGTCGAGAGCTGCTGGCAGCCGAAGCACAAGTAGAAGAGCACGTACGCGTACAGCGGCGTAAAGACCAGCCACCAGTCGAGCGCAAGCAGCCCATCGAGGCGCAGCACGAGTAGAACGAGTGTCGCTACGCGCGCACTCGGCCAGCCGAGGGTAAGGAGCACGTGCCACGCGTACGTGGGGTGCGCCTTGCCCGCGGCGCGCTCGGCATCGTGCGCACTCGGCCGGACCCGCGCGCACGCACGCACGAGCTCGATGGCCTCGGTCACGTAGAGCGGCAGGAAGACAGCCCAGAAGGGCAAATGGGTGCCGTCGACGCGCACGCAGACGAGAACCTGGAAGGCGACGAAGAGGAGGAGCATGATCAGCGAAAAGACCGCGCTGTGAGAGGGTTGCCCCTTGCGCGCCGTCGACGTCAGGAAGATGTAGAGCGCGAGCAGCGCGAAGCTATCTAGGATCCATAGCGGGATGAGCAGCAGCGAGAGCGACGCATCCGTCGAGCCGTTGAGCTTGAGTAGCACGTCGACGCACAACGCGGTGAAGAGGCAGACGAGCAGACCGATGGCGCCGCAGACGATACTCGCCAGTTGCCCGGGCGAGAGCGGAACCATCGTCGGACCACCACCGTCGTCCGATGAGCCCTCGGCGAAGCTCGTGTAGCTCTCATACATCCTTAGGCCTTGCTCGCCGTACGAGTCGTAGATGCTGCGCAGCTTGGGGTTGGAGAGTACGCTGTAGGCGTGCTGCACCCTGCAACCAGCGCGAGACAACGGCAGGGCGTCAGAGGCGATGACGTTGGAGCCCGAGGCGGAAGTTAGAGGCGATGATGTTGGGGCCCAGAGGCTGATGCATCGAGCGTGCCCAAGGCGCCCTCCTTGGCGTCCATGCGCTCACTTTTGGAATTTGGCGGTGCTTTCGGCATCGCCGCCATTACGATCCGGGTGGTGTCGCAAGGACCCGCGACGGTACGCCTTCTTGATGTCGTCCTGCGTGGCATCAGTGCGAGGCAGGCCGAGGATCTGATAGAGCCTTATGTTGTCCAAGCCAAGGGTGCCTGACGGCTCTGCAGCCGACGACGGCCCACCAGCGGCCTGAGCGAATTGCGGTCGAGGCAGAGCTCAGTCGGTGGCATCGATAGCGATAGGCGGCGCAATACCGGGCTGGGCAGTTCACCTTGTGCATATGTGCGGCGGACTTTTTAGTGCATCTCCCATCTTTGGAAATGACGAATTCATTTTCACGCCGGTCAACGTTGTCCTGCTGCACCGCCGTGTGCCGGCTGGCCGCAGCGCGCAGCTCGCGCCATCGGCCGCGATGACGCTTGAGCTCAGCGGCGGCCTCGCCAAGCTCAAGGGGGTGGGCCGGCGGGTTACGGACTGCCGACATGACCTGCGCGTGCAGGCTGTGCTGCATGTGTGGTGGGAGACGGCGATCGCGCACATGCACAGTCAGGGGCGCATTCTGGCAGAGCTCGACGAGGATGGGTACTATGACTGCTTCGTGAAGATTTACAAGTCGGTGGTCTCCGACTATGTCAAGACCGACGCCGAGCTGTCTGTCGCCATGGACTGGGAGGCCGACCGGCAGGGTACGAGGAGCGTCGGCGAGGCGACGTTCAAAAAGGTGATCTTCGAGCTCGCACAGACCTATATCCCGGGCGCCTCCGCGCGTCGCTACGTCGGCTTCCTCAAGCCGCTGCTCGATTCGATCACGGTGGTCACTGCCCAGGGACAACGCCGCTTCAAGCGCGACGACGACATCGCCACGGGCGGCGGGCAGCCGGCCATCTACCTGAGCGGCAAGGTGGACGACCTCTTTGATGATGATGCCGACTTTCTCGCCGACGAGGCCGAGTGGGCGGAGGAGCGGCGACAGGCCGCGCTCCGCGCTGCTGCCATCTGTTGCGTGCAGCGGTACGCTCGAGGGCTGCTCGCACGCCTCGCCTTCCTGCGGCTGTGGGAATCGGAGGCGGCCGAGCGCCAACGGCTGCCGGCGACGTGGGCCGAGGCAGGCGAATGGCTGTCCGAGTCCAAGGCCCGACCGCCGCTCACGCACAGGCGCGCTCACCTCGGCGCCGCCACCAGGTGCGGTCGTCCCGAGCGCCGTCCCGAGCGCCGTCCCGGCAGTGCTCAAGGCGGCGCGGCCTCATGGGCAGTGCCCGTCACGGCGCCGGGGACCTCGCCGCCCTCGCCGTCCTCGCCGCCCTCGCCCTTCAGCGCGATGGTCCGGCAGCGCGCCGAACAATGGGTCAGCGACGATCTCCTTTGGCGCCCACCACAGCGCCCATCTTCGGAGCTGTCCAGCTCTTCGGTGACCGCGGCCGCGAGCAGAGGCGGAGTTGGCTCGGAGACGAGCACAGGCCTCTGCTGCACAGACGGGTCGGAGGCGAGCACAGGCCTCTGCTGCACACGGCGCGCGCAGGCGCTCAGCACTGTCCACGAGGCACCGCGACCGGCAACGGCGAGGCCCGCCACCGCGCCACCGGCCTCCTCGATGCCCGCCTCTGCCTCGCACACGGCGCGGCTGCGGGTGCACGTGCCCAGCGCAGGGCCCTCGCCGAGGCCCAGCACGGCGAGCCTCAGGGTGCACGTGCCCAGCGCAGGGCCACTCGCCGCCGGCGCGCGCGTTCGAGCGCTGCAGATTTCGCCGGCGCCCAACACAACGCCGTCGATCTCTCTGATGGCACCGGCGCCTTCACCAACTGCGTCGTCAGCGGCATGCGCACTCAGGGCAACTGCTGAGGAGATCACCGAAGCACCTCGGGTGATGACGAGCCGATTCCCCGCCTCGAGCACCGGCTGGCCACGAGGCGCTCACACGCCGCTGGCGCTCTCCCCACGCGCACGCCCCAGGGTGGACCTCACCCCAAGGGCCCACAGGGAGCTTGCTGCCGCGTGCGGCTGTGGGGAGATGGCCACGAGGCCACACCAAGGGCCGCCGACGCATCGGCGCACGTGGCTGTTTGACGCCCCCGGCGTCGGGGGCGCCGTCGTGGGCATCACCGAGAGCGACGGCGCGTCGATGGAGCGCGTGGAAATGTGGCCTCGCCGCACCGCCTCGCGCCGCCCACCTCTGCACCGGCAGGTGGCAGCGCGGCCTAGGGCGGGCGGGCGGGCGGCAGAGCATTTTCGGACCGATTCGACGGAGGCGCCGTCGTGGGCACCATCGGAGCGGGCGGCAGAGCATTTTCGGTCCGATTCGAACGTCGTGCCGCCGCCCGCAACGGCGCCCGCGACGGCGCCCGCCGCGGCGCCAGCGACGGCCACGGCCACGGCGCCGGCCGCGCCCTCGCAGGTGCTTGGCCTTGACGGCGGCGGCGGCTCCGCACGCGGTAGCAGCGCCGGCGGCGGCGCGGCGTGCGCCGGCTGCTGTGCCTACTCGTCGCCCCGTCTGGTGGAACAGATAGAGCAGCATGTGCTCACGCACCCACGAACGGCAGAGACAAGGTCCTGCTGCGCCGCCTTCGCCAACGGCGGCGACGGCTTGGGGCCCGTCGTGGCCGCGGCCATGCCAGCACGGTACTATGTGTCGTTAGAGGAGGTGCAGCGAGCGCGCACAGCACACCCGCACGCCAGGGCGCGTTGCAATGGCAGCGGATGCGGCGATGGGGCAGTAGCATGGGCGCCCGCGACGGCGCTTGATCGGTCCACATCGTCGCGCACCGCCACCAACCGGCGCCTCCTCACCAGCGTCGCAGCGCGGCCAGTCTCGGCTGGGGTCCAAGCTCGCGGGGTGCTCAGGCCGGTGTCGCAAGCTGAGGGAGTCCTCATGCCCGCGAGGGACGTGATGGCCAAGATGGCCGCCTTCCACGAGGCCGTTGGGATGACCAGCTTCGTGGACGAGCACCACTTGCACAGCGTGCCCGGCGCCGAGCGACCTCGCCAGGCGCTGCTCAGATGACGGCGCGCCGCGACCGCCTGGGCCGAACATCCCTCACTGCCGAACCTGTCGGCCATTACCCATGAGCATGTCGCGCATGAGCGTACGAGGATGACGGACGATCTTGTCCGGGTGTGAAAGCAACAAAGCACGATGGGCCAACTCGGAGAACTGTAGTTACACCGTTATCACTGGCGCCCCCACAATTTCTCATGACCATATACATGACCATGTGCACAATAAATCTACATCTTTTGAGACAGGAGGTCGTCACAGTACTATGTAAGAGATGTTCGGGCTCAAGGTAGAATTTAGCTCCGCGGCTCCGGAATGCTAATGCGCGCTCCGGAATATGGCGCTGAGCGCAGATAGGAGTTCATCGAGGCAAGACAAGGGAGAACTCGGCGGCTCAGATGAGAAGTTGTGCCCCATAGCGGTGCACATCGCATCACTTCTCAACATTCGACCGGCCTTGTTTAAGTCCGCCATGCTGGAGGTGGGTGACCTACAAGGGTTCGGCGCGTGTGGTCAGAGACGCAAGAAACAAGGCGATGAGCTTTGGAACTCATGCGCGGGGAATAACTCACCCGTGGCACAGGTGCTCACGACTATCTTGGCACTGGTTTGAGTTCATGAGCAGCACGTGCCGTGCAAAGATCTGACTTTGCTCGGGCTTCATGATGAGCGCAAGCATCAACATTAAATCACTCGGCTTCATGGTGATCACTGCTCCATATGAAAGGCCAATCGAGTCCATGCGGTCCGCATAGTCTTGTGGCATCTTGAGCGAGTCGCAGAGCTCTTCCAATGGGTCGCGGTGCATGGGGACGAAGCGGCACATAAAAGTGGATGCGTCCGGTTTTACGTCCTGGACACACGGGGCCGCGGGAATGACGGAGACGAGCTCGCAATTGCAGCTCGCAATGTTTCCGTCAACCGAACGTTGCCAAACCGGGATCGCCGATCTCCGCGAGGACTAGAAATTGTTAAACACTCCCCCTCTAATTATTACGACCAGAGAGGCACAGGCTAGCTCGGCAGCATCCATAGCTTGTTCGCCTTCATCGAAGCGACGAGCTCCTCAAAATCCTGTTGGTCGTACCGGTCGAGGCGCAGACGGTCGCGCTGCGATGGCTTGGGTGCACGCGAGATGAGGGCGTTCGCGCCCGCGGGCTCGATCGGGCCATACAGCACGTTCTGCGCGTAGAAACTCGGCGGGAGCAGCCCAAGCTCAAGCCCGCCGCTTGTACTGCACCCGCCGGCCAGCCTGACATTGGCCGGCCTCGTCAGATTCACGAGATCAGCCGCGGTGAGGCCGGCCTCGAGCTCGCGCGTGCAGCGCTCCACGTTCTTGCCAAAGCCCTGAAAGATGCAGTGCGCACCGTTCCACCAGCGCAGGTAGAAGTCGACGAAGCCAACCTCTAGGGAGCGCAGCTGGAAGGCGACGGCGCGGGTGCGCTGTTCTTCTGTGCCCGCACCGCGCAACCATACGAGGCTCCACCACGGTCCGCACCCGAAGAAGCCCACGCTGCGGCCGGTGCACACTCCGCGCGGCACTGCGGTCTCGACGGCGCCTGCGCGCGCCAGTGCATGCAGCACGTTCGATGGGTCTCCCAGCATCACGTGCGTACTCTCCATCAGCAAGACGTCGAGCCCCGACGCGGCCACTGCGGCTGCGGCGAGGTGCCGCTCGGCCTCGGCGGCCTGGATATGCCGCTGCAGCCGCGTGCGGTTCTTCCAAGCAAGCAAGTTGCTTGTGCCGTTGATCGATGGCAGGCCGCGCGTGAGCAAGTGCGCGTGCATTTCGGAATCCAACGCATAGAGTACGACATTGGATACGCCGACGCGCCTCGCCGCAGCATGCCAGTTCTCCACCACCTCGCGATAATCGTAGTCGGCGGCACAAAGGTAGACGAGGTGGCGCTGGGCTGCCGTCTTAGCGGCCGCGACGAGTGGAGCGTACTGTGGTGATGATGGATCGGGCTCGTGCGGCATTCCCTTTATCGCCTGGCTTGGGCACGGGTTGCATGCGTCCCACGGGTTGACGTCGTGGGTCACGACCGGATTCCCCTCGCCGGGACGGCAAGCACGGCCGTTGCATACGGTAGCATGTGGCGATTGTGCGGCGACCGCGTAGGCGAGTACGCTGAAGAACGAAGTTCGCACCATCGCACTAACCACAAGAATTTCACAGTTCGTTGGGCTCGTGTGGTTCATAATTCCCCGCTGCGCACGTCACACGAGGCGCGGAGCGCCGGCCGCCGGGTGACGACCCGACCGAGGTGCCTTACTACCCGAATACGCTACTTATTCGCTGAGCACCGCACCGCACGCTAACACGCAATCGGCGCCGCTGCACTTACTAAAATGTACTATTCACCGTGGCCCTCAAGCCCGGAGCCCAGACGACAGCACTCTCTGGGCAGGGGGCAGGGGGCGGGTGCAGGCCGTGTGCGGCGGGCGCGCTGGCGGGCCGCTATCAGCCCTCGCTGCCCCAGCCGCTGCCGCGGCTCAAGTTGATCCCCTCGCCCGTCTTCGTTCGACGTCTTCGTCACCCACCTCGACGGTCGGCCGCAGCTAGTCGACTGCAACGGCCCTGTCCGAGCACGGCGCGCCGAGATGGGCGCCGCTGATGGACTGGTTGGTGCGCCGCCGCCGCTGCACCACGCCCTGCTGCAGGTCGTGGCGCGTGATGATGCCTGCGAGCTCCATATGAGGGCCGAGGACCAGCAGATGACGTAGCCCGAGAGTCGCGAAAAGTCGATGAGCACGGCTGCAAGGCCAGTTTTCTTGGCACAGGCACGGGCACTGGTCCATCGCGCGAGAGACGGTCGCCTCGTCATCCGGCAGGTCGGCGGGTAGACGATACAGCTCCGAAAGGGTGAGCAAGCCCACGAGCGCCCCCGTCGGCCCAAGCACAGGAAAGCCGTGGTGCGCGGGTGGCTCGCCTAGGGATATTCCTAGCCGGCTGAGCACTGCCTGCCGTGTCTCATCGGAGCGGACGGTCAGTAGAGGCACCGGCGTCATCACGTCCCGCACGAGCACCGCATCCTGGCGCACGTGCATATGGACGCGCGAGGTCCAGCGGAGGCTCAGCCAATGGCCATACAGCCACTGCTGAAGACGCTCGCCACAGCCGAATTCGCGCGCTGTGCCGAGCGTGGGGGCCATTGTGGCGGCAGCAGCACCGTCACCTGCCAAAGCGTCCTCATCAAACTCGGGTGGGCGTTCAAGGGGAAGGTAGGGCAGCCCCGCGGCCTCGATGAGAGCATGGTACAGCCCGTGGCGCGTCACGAAAGAGGCCGCAGCATTGCCCACGATCGCGGAGACGGCCACAAAGGGAGCGACATTGATTTGACCCGTGATCTCGAGCATCACCATCGTGAAGAAGAGGCGAATCTGGCCAGAGCCTGCGAGTAGGGATGTGGCGCCGAAGAGGGCAAAGAGACCCGGCTCGGCCACGCCCGGCGCGGACGCGAGCATGAGGAGCAATGCATAGAGGCGACCGCTGCACGCGCCCGTGATGATGAGGGGCATCAGCAAGCCGCACGGCACGGGGCTGCCCGCAGTGAGTGCGGCAAAGAAGAACCAGCACACGAAGCCCACGAGCAATGAGGCCGGGCCAAGCATCGCCGGCAGGCCACGCAAGAAGAGCACCTTCACCGTCGCGTCGACCACACCTCGCCGCTTGAGCAAGAGAGTGGCGAGTTCTGAGTACATCGTTAGGTTGGCGTCCTTATTGCCCTCGTCGCAGCGGTACATGGAGAGACCCTCGACCTCCATCGGAGATTGCAGGCAGCAACAGTCGCACAACTCCGCGGCCGTGCTGCCGTTGACTGCTGCCCACTTGATCTGCTCGCGTAAATCGGGCGCCATGCACGTGTTCCTAATGCTGGTGATCGGCTTCTCATTGAATGTTGCCTCCTCCTTCTCAGCCTCCTCCTCAACACACTGCGCAAAGTGCGCTCCCTGGCGCTCGCACATGAGGTGGTGGGGGCCACCTTGTTCGCAGCACGTCGGGCCGGTCCAGTCGCTCCCGCCGCCGCACTGCTCCCCCTTGGCCGCGCAGCCACCCCCCAAGGTGACGAATCCCCCCAAGGTGCTCACGGATGGCATGCATTGAGAATAGGCCGCGCTCTCGGCGCTCTCGGCGAGGCAAGAGGCGCCCAGCACGCAGCAAGTAGGTCCATCCCAGCTGGCGCCGCCGCACCGCTCAAAGACCTGGGCGCAGCTCGCATTGGCGGGAACACACGGGCACTCGTTGTAGTAGACGGAGCCTGACCCATAGTACATCGCACCCAGCACCTGCGGCGTGCAAGCCCCCCCCTCGAGCAGCAGCACCGACGCCGACGAGGAGAGCGCCGCGATGAGCAGCATCTCGAGCGCACCCACGACGATGAAGCGGCGCGTGGCACGGCTCGGCGCGTGCCCCGCGGCGGCCTCGTGCACGGCCCCGAGCCGCGCGTAGAGCGCGCGTCGGACGCGATTGAGGTGCAGTACGAGGCCGTTGAAGGCCGCGCCCAGGAGACCGTTGAGGCAAGAGAGAGGCAGCAGCCAAAGGACGTACACGTCGGGCTCGCACGTGGTGCCGCTCGCGACCGGGAACTCAGGGTAGAAGGATGGCGTGCGCACCTCTGGATCGTCGGCGGATGAGAAGATGATCACCTGGCGCATCAAATGTGCTGACCATAAGGTGATGATGGAGACATACAAGGTCCGCCACAGCAACGCTTTGGAGAAATGGGACGATGCCTCTTCGACCACGAATAGGACGGCCGAGATGGGGGCGAGGAAGGCGGCACATACGCCCGCGCCCGCGCCGATCGCCACGAAGTCCCGCTCATCCAGGTCATTCTTGAAGTGAACGAAGGCGCCCAGAGGCCTCAACTGCCCCACATGATACAGCCCGCGCAGGAGCAGCTTTCCCACGCACGCGCCCATGTGGATGATCGGGCCCTCGGGGCCCACGTAGAAGCCGCCACCCACGACGAGGCACGTGCCCACCCACTTGGCGCTCAGCACTTTGAACGAGGTGAACTTAGAGAGCTTCACACCATTCAAGTATGCGAGCAGTTGCGGCAGGCCCGAGCCACGCGCATGAGGCGCGAAAACCACGCAGAGCAGCGCGACAAATGCAAGTCCGAAGCTGATCGTGATCTGAAGCGCCCAAGCGGCGAGCGCGCCGAACTCGCCGCGCGTGTAGTCGAGGGCCCTGAGCCGAGCGCTGCTGAGAGCACGGATGCACTCGTGGAGCAGCGTGACAAGAAAGGCCACACCGACGCCGATGAGCGTGCACGCCAAGAGAACGCCGACCTCGGCGCTGAATGACGTAACCTTCGTGTTCACGCCGCGGGCGCCTCTCCTCATCCAGTGCTCGTTGACGGGCGCGATGAAGGTCATGGACGATGGCGCAGCAGCACTATTGTGCCGGGCAACGCCTTGCATCTTGGTCATCCTTGGTGGCGGCACATGCCGCTGTAAGTGCAGCTCGTCCCTGCCCGTGTTCAGTGGCGACGCGTTTATCAGAGGCACGGTCGATAAAGCATCAGAGGCACGGTCTTCGAAGGACGTGCGCATATCGTCGACGGCGGGACAGCCAAGAGGGGAGGACAGAGAAAAGACGGTCGCAAAATCATCCCGGGTGTGAATGTGAATGTGTGTCTGTGTGAACGTTAACACGACAGACGCGACAGCCGGTGCTACGGCACTGTTACTGCCCGCTCTGTATGACTTCTAACACGTGAATGATAACACGACAGACGCGACAACCGGTGCTACGGCACTGTTACTGCCCGCTCAGAATACACACACCTTACATGACACCATATGAGACGCGGAGCATGCGTCCCGTGTGTGTCCCGGCTCCCCCCGGTGCTGTCTTTTTACCGGGTCTGAAGGGGGGCTGCTGTTTCAAACGGTTCAAAAACTCCGGGGGAGCCGGGACACACCTTTGAGTGAGTGAGTGAGTGAGGGAATGAGTGTGAATGTGTCTGTCGTCTGCGCTGTCTCAATAACTCACTCACTCTTGAGACTTGACCGCTCTCGACACCGCACTACTTTCTTAACTCAATTCCACACAGGGGGCCTGGGGTACCGGGGGCCTCTCACGTTCGTCCGTATTTTTGTCAATTTGCTCGTGCATTGGTACTATCTTATTACGGAGCCATGCGGGCCTGCGGAACGTACTACCGTATACATGCGCCTATGTCTGCGGCCTCCCTGTACCCTGACGCTGAGGCCGTGAGCTTGACCGGACAGTACTCAGTTGGTCCGTATCACATCCAAGGAACGGTCCTCGAGCAGCGGTCATGACTCTGGTGGCGCTACGCCACCCTTCATCGCCGCGATGCCCGATCCCACAGCCGCGCCTTCCGGCCGCGCTCCTGTCTTCATCATCTTCCGGAAATCCTCGAGGCCGATCTTACCGTCGCGGTCCGCGTCGGCAGTCTCGATCAGCACTTTGATATCCTCCTCGTTGATCGGGCCGTAGCCGAGGGTTTCGAAGATACTCCGCAGCATCTCCGGATCGGCGAAGCCGGTCCCGTTCGGATCGTACGCCCTGAACGCCTCACGGACTGGGTCATACGTGCCGAGGTCATTGGTCGCGAGGAGCTTCCTCAGAGAGTCCTTGGTGAAGGGCCCCTCGCCGAGGAGTAGTTTGATCTCCTTTTGCGGAAGGTTGCTGAAAAACGCGCCGAGCCGGTGCTTGATACCCGCGCCGGTCAGCCTGCCAGAGCCATCCACGTCCAGAAAGTCAAAGGCAGCGGAAAGCTCATCATCGTTGATGGGAAGGGCGCCCGAGCCGGCGGCGGCGAAGATGGCCTCGTCGTCTAGGCCAAGCGTCTCTTTGCTCTTCGGCTTCGGCATCGTGCTTTCTGTGCCAAAGAGGTGCAAGGGAGCAGGAGTGAAAGAGAGGTCGGAAAAATGAATCCGCCGGATAAGGTCAGCTCAGCACCATCTTGGCTGCGTTGCACCCTATTGCCCCGGAGCGACCGCCGTCGTCCTGAGCGGAGTAGAGTTCCGCACCCCGGGACGGACCCAGAAAATCGAATTATGCCTGCGACGCAACGCGTCCAGCAAGCGAAGCCGAAGGTGCGCTGGGCCACGGTGCAGGGATGGCGCCATTTCTGCGCCGAACTTCTGGAGTGGCCACAATGCCGCTGGCACTTTTATGTGCGCTCTCAGTCGCAACATCGCCACGAGGGGCGCCGAAGCCATCATCGATTAAACCTGAATTGTCATCGCCGCCTTCCTCGCCACCACCACCGCCAATGGTTGCAACACGAGCATTTGAAAGGCATTTACAGTCAAACGGGTTGGACGCAAACGGGTGCTTGTGCACAAATACGTGCATTTATGCCTTCGACGATCTCTGCGATGATGGAGGCCCCGGAAACTACGACGACGATTGTAGCTTCTCAAGCGACTGCAGCGACTGCGGTGTGAGATGCAGGCCACCGCCGTCGCCGCCTAAACCGCCGCGACCTTCGCCTCCGCCACCGAGCTCTCCTCCGGCACCGCCACCGAGCCCGCCACCACCATCTCCTCCGCCCTCACCACCGCCCTCACCGCCGCCCTCACCGCCGCCCTCACCGCCGCCGTCGCCGCCGCCGTCGCCACCTCCATCACCGCCACCTTCTCCGCCTCCCTCACCGCCACCCTCACCGCCGCCATCTCCACCGCCCTCACCGCCGCCTTCTCCTCCACCATCTCCTCCCCCGTCACCTCCACCGTCACCGCCTCCATCTCCTCCGCCGTCACCTCCGCCATCTCCGCCACCATCGCCGCCACCGTCACCACCACCATCTCCGCCGCCTTCGCCGCCACCGTCACCGCCACCCTCACCGCCGCCCTCCCCACCGCCTTCTCCGCCACCCTCGCCACCGCCTTTGCCACCTCCATCACCACCGCCTTCACCTCCGCCATCACCACCGCCGTCGCCGCCACCCTCCCCTCCACCATCTCCTCCACCGTCACCTCCACCGTCACCGCCTCCGTCACCACCACCCTCACCGCCGCCATCGCCGCCGCCGTCAC